>OMOW01106740.1:0-13153 GCA_900312555.1 Lamprogrammus exutus
GTGCTTAGTACACCCAAGATACCCAAACACGCCAGCAACTGGAGTAAATGGAAAACCATATAGTGATTATCACTTCATAAGATGCCAGTTTTGTAGAAAATTCCTTATCCATAATTTTGCAACCCACTTAACCCCTTAAGTCTAAAGTAATTTTTGCAATTTAATTTTTTTAATTAAATTTGTCTTAGATTTGTCACCAAAAAAGCTTTGCTGTAAAAAAAAAAATAATAATAATTTACTTGACAGGATGACACATTTCTAGACATTTATGCCAAAACTGCTAATTTACTACTTAACTACCTCTCAATTAATCTCAAATAAACAATTGAGTCTACAAAAGCCTTGATTTTTATTGTGATGCTAAAATCTAGAATATAAAGGAAATTCACAAAAATACAGGGCCATAATTCTGACAGATTTTCACCAGAAAAACAAACAAGAAAAATATTCTACAAATTCTAGAAATTTTTTTAAAATCAATTCTTGGAATTAAAAACAAAAAAGATTCTATAAAATTATGTTTTGTTTGATTCTCCAATACCAGGCCATGATCATGATTAGATATCATGTGATCCATTCCTCAGCATATCACAATCGCTTCGTAAACAGAAGTCTCAAAAAATCTAGAAAAGTACGTTTTTGTATTTACTAAGGAACAATTGTTAAGTTTCTTCTGTGCCCTCTTGAGGTGAGGTTAAGGTAATTATGACGTGAGGATGACCAGTGTGAGAAACTCTATTTAGGGAGATTTCAGTTGCTGTGACATTTTACAACACCGCATCTACCAGTCTTCTCTGAAGTATTACCTTCCAAGTACGGTTCTGAGCAGGAAGAGATGTTCTGGCACACTAAGGTTTGTTTTTGTGGAGTGAAATTAAATCTTTTTTTGAAGAATGTCAGATCATTGTTGCGCTGAGCCTCAAAAACCAATTCAAAGAAGCCACATACTGCATTCCCCTCAGTTTGATTTTCAGTTTGACTCCATACTTTGCCACCAGCTCACTGTAGATATAAATAAAACATGACAAGCCATAGAAATGATGGGAGCTGAAGGTCTTACAGACTGTTTTATTTTCTGGTCATTCTCACTTTTGCTCCTTAAATGAGAAATTACTGTGCTGATGTATCAGATGTTTACGTTGTGTATCTAGTATTTCCAAATGTGTGATGTTTGTGTGCGTCGCTGCAGGATGGTGTTCAGCAGGGAGGCTGTGGTTCGGCTTCTGAATAGCGGCTGTAAGTGCTATAGTAATGATGCCCCAGATGACATGGTGCTGGGAATGTGCCTCAATGCTCTTGGACTTCCTGTCACACACAGTCCCCTCTTCCACCAGGTTGGAATCGCACTCTTCGACACTACATCCTTGTGTCTCTCTGTTTGTACAGCCGTGGGTAGTGTTGGTACTGTTCCAATAGATACAAAAACACACACAATTTTCTCTGAAATAAGTTGAAAGTGACAAAAGTAATTGGCATCCACTGTTCTTTATTCCACATTCAATACAACTGACACTTTGCTTTTGATTTTCATGACAATTACTTTCGTCACTTTCAACTTATTTCAGAGAAAATTGTGTTGGTTTTTTTAGATGAAACGTGCCAACACTTTTAGACACGTCTGTATTTGTATCTGGGATTTGACCAATATAGTTTTTTTCTATTTAAAAGGGACATATTATACAGATTTCCGTGTTCTCATTTTCATATAGGAGTCTGTTGATCCACTTCCTTACGCTCCCTTGCTGCATCACTACTGTGCACACTGAGAGAAAACAGTATATATAAGTGCTGTCTCTTTAAGGCCCTGTCCAAACCAAAAGCAAAAATAAAGTTTTCAGAGTAGTTCAGCACCTTTGAGATCCAAAATCACCTTGATCATCTCTTAGCGTGTACCTCTGTTTCTGCAGGCTCCCACATCAAGTGCAAGTTGAAACTTTTCAAATGAACAATGTTCAACAAATAAATACCCTTACTTACAAAATGAAGGATAAATTATAAAATGTATGACATGTTCCCTTTAAGTCTTGAGTGAAATATCACACTTTGTAGAAATCTGTAATTCATTTAATAAATCTTATTTTTATCAGTCAGAACTTCCATCTTATAACATGATTGTTCTGAATTTTATATTTGATGATATGCCAATGCTGGCCTGATATATTGCTAGATTAATATATTGTATACATTTGTGTGTATATGTGTCATTTAGTCAAACAGACGAACTGTGACTTATATAAATTAGTTATATCACCATTGGTTGAAAATCATTTGTAATCATTAGTATCCCTTCACAGCCTTGCATTTCTGTGCTTTCACACTCGCTCACTGCAGCATTTGTGCGCAGTGTCTTCTGACTGCTTCGAAATATAAATTACTGTCCTTAATCTTACCTTCCAGGCACGCCCAGAGGACTATGCCAGAGACTTCTTGGCTCACCAGGTGCCCATCTCTTTTCATAAACACTGGAACATTGACCCCATTGCTGTTTTTAACAAATGGCTGAAGGACGACTTGAAGTCAAAAGCGTCTGATGGACTGAACAAGAGCACTAAGACAGAGTTGTAATCATTGTTAGCACATAATTAACCTGTGTGTGTGTGTGAGAGAGAGAGAGAGAGAGAGAGTGAAGTGTCAGAGTGTATCTTTCCCATAGATGTAAATGTTTTTGTATTGTGAATGTTGAACAGATACTAAGAGGGACCACGGGCCTGCGTCCATGACTAAATATGAGTGTTTTCATGACTGACGTTTCAGTGATTTGCATGTTGAGGTATGTTGGAAATATAATGTGTGTATATTTATATTATGTGGATTATCACAACCCACAGAGAAGGATCCTCTCTGGGAGTTACTGTATCTTTCTTTCTATTTTGACATAAAGGTATTCATATTTAATAAAGTGGAGATTTTATGTTTCTTTTAAATGAGGACCAATTTTCCATATCAAATTCAATTTATTGTTCACGATCAGCCTATATAATAACGATCACCCCGATATAAAGAATGACATCACAGGAGTTAGTTCCTGTTGAAGTGGAAGAACTAGAATCTAGAACGTTTTTGAGAATTCAACCACACAAACACACAGTTTGGTGGTGAAAGGCAGCGTTAAAGCTCTCAAAAGCACTGAGATTTGTAATTACTGCAGGCATGTGCTGCATATGGAACTTTAACTTCACCTTAGCAACCATACCCTCCACCTCCTCCCCTCCCAGTGTTTACCCTGACCTCGCACACCAGAATTTAAAATAACATAATTTCACACACGCGGTGGTAAAACATAAGCTGATATCCTCAAGAGGCGCATCACAGAAATGGAGTTTATCAACACAATTACCAGATTTTCAGTTTCCTCATTTCCCCTCACAAAGTGTGACAGATAATTGACTAGCACAGTCAATGATTTACTGACTGTTATTAAAGGTCTTTCAAAGACCTTGAGCCTCGTTTGAAGAATTAAGCCTTTTCTTCTTGCTGTCTGACAGCGTACAAATTAATTTGCAGCTTTAATTCGGCTCAAAAACGGGAAAAGATTTCCCCCTCATAAGGGTCATAAAAGCTTGGATTATCAAAAGATTGATATTAATTACGGTGAACTAATGAGAATTTAAAATGATAACATGGCAATACTCAGTACTGCCTGTCACACTGTCATGCAGTTCTGCTTGGATGTTTTGTGGTGCTAAATTTACACTGTCCTAATAGAAGGACGACTAGAATCCAGGAAATGTCTGCCTCAGGCATTTGAAGCAGTGCAATAAGTCAAGACATGTGGAAACACACCTATGAATTGTAACCTATTTGCAGGAAACAAGTGAAATTCCTGCAGGGACTGGCTACTGCCATCCACAGATGAAGTGATGAGCATCATATCACATTTCTCTGAGGGAACTCCTCTGTGTAATACAAAGTAGGTCCTCACAACATGCTGGCTCCAACAGTATTTCTAGTGAGCCAGAAACCACATTCTGGTCTGTTAGACTTCATTTGTGGTCACATTTTGAAATCTGTAATCCAACGTCCGTGTCCGACACAGTGGAGGAGGAGAATGCGTGAATCACCGTATTTCTTCCAAAAAAAAATACTAATTTAACTGTGCAGCTGAGAGTGATGTCTGCCTTTAATCATCATCTATGATTATCAGAGGCCAGACACTTTGCTGCATCGTTCACCCATGTGCAGATGTTTAATTACAAGCATTTGCCATAAGTATCTCCCTGAACTTCCATTTTACAATCTCAAATGAAGTGTTCTTAGGTTCTGACAGTGATAAAAGATTTTGGAGAAAATGTCTCATTTGAATTTTCCCACATTTTTGGATGCACGGGTGGTGCCGAATTTAAAGACTCGCCAACCATCAGAGGCCTTGTTGCTGGAACAGTGACTCCTACTGGTCGGTAGGGGCATCTGCGAAGAGGAGGGCATGATCTGGGCGGGATAGCGTGAGCTTTGCTCTCCAAGGAAAGTCTGACTCCCCTCAGGTGAAAAGAGGCAGGTGGTGGCGTCACGTGGCTGTCTGCACGTCCCCTGGGCAGACACTAGGGGGTTAAGCAGTTACAAGGACAGCAAGAGCAAGGTGAAGATAGATAAAGTGGAAATGTAAAGGGAACAATGATGAAATGTGAATGAAAGTCCAAAAACCTATTCAAGCTCATCAAGTGGCACTGGGTAAAAGACAAATTTAAATTTAAATTAGTTATCTTTGGGAAAAATGCACAAATCAAATTGCTGTATGACTTTAGTTGTTTACTTAACCTTACTAAATTATTACTTTTAATGTCATGACATTCAAAATCTGCCTAAAACTTTCACGTCTTAAAACTTCAATAAAAACTGTTATTCAAAGGTTCTAATTAAAATTGCAGCTCTAGTCAAACTGTGATTTCGATATTAGAATGATTAATTGTTCGGTCCTTGATGATGTAAAGATTAATCCAAATTTTACAGGAGAGGCCACACCCATAACAGCCTTTACAACCTTATATGATAGTATGAGACCGACTTTTGTGACGTGTTTGTACTGTGTTGAGCATTTTGGGTTAGTTCATAAAAGTGTTGAGTTACTTAAAGGACAGCAAAATGTCAGTATTTTAAAGTAGGTCGACCATTAGATATGCTGTGGCAGTGTGCAGACTCAGCCGATTTACCTTTTAAAGCCCTCCTCTCACACTTCATCACATTACGAGTGAACTGCACAAAAGGCTCCGTACAGGCTCTCATCATAGTCCAGCACAAAGTCATATAGAGCACCTTTACCTTTTTAAGTGATGATCTGAGGGTTCACACGGCTGCTTTTTTATTCATGAGAATTTATTTGAATAAAAGTGTGTCAAAGCCGTGGAGATTGCCAGCTGGAGGATTTGTGACCAGCAGGGCTTCCAAAATGGATCAGATGAGGAGAGCTACAGCCAGTGTCATCTCCCATCTCTGTCACAGTCGACTAAACTAAAGATTTACCATCACTCACTTATCACTCTGCTTTGTGACTCATCAGGGGGGCAACAGTGATGGAAAGATGTCTTTAGCAAAACAATTATGAGATTTTTACTAATAGTTCTCCCCAGTTGCATTGAGGGATCTTTGTTATTAATTACTAAATGCAGCCTGATGATACTTGTTTACTGTAGATACAGATGGATGGCAAAGGAAAAACCAATGTTAAGTGTATAAATAAAGTGTTGGGCCAACATCAGCCACCAGAACGCTTCAGTGCACATTGGCATAGATTGTACAAGTCTCTGGATCTCTACTGGAGAGATGGAACAGCATTCTTGTAAAGGATAATCTGTCGTATGGTGTTGGAGAGCTGTCTAACACGTCAGTCCAAATTTTTAATTGGGTTGGGATATGGTGACTGTGAAGTCCTTGAAGTATGATTCCCATTGCTTTCATACAATTCAGTGACCATTTGTGCCCTTTAGATAGATGCAGGTCTGTAATGTTGCCTTTTTCTTTGATTTGTCATCCATTAATATTTTAGCTGAAGAGATGTTCTCCTCCGGTTCCATTAATTTGACTTGCAGATAAGATGAGTTTAGTTTTAATTGAGATGAGGTGACATTTAGTGAACCAAGAAAGACACCAGTGCTCTCAAGCAAGACTGCAAAGTAAAATTCCCATTCTGATTCACAGTTGCTGTTCATTCAGAGATTCATCTTAGTAACATAATTGCAGTAATTTGCACCAAACCGGAAGTTTGAGTCATCAAAGCAAAAGAAGTCGTGAAGAAGCATATATTTATTTCCCATCGAGAGTCAGTTTGAGTTTGCGAGTGACAAGAGAATCATTGATAACTCATCAATGTTTAATGATCTCTCACCGTCCTTAGCACACTGACAATCATGCTTCCACTAATTAGACTCTCACACAGACAGGACACCCAGGAATTAGCAAGTCTGTGTTTGATGAGTCAGGTCTAATGTGATCTTGAAAGCTCATAGGTTAATGGTTAATTGATGCACGGAGCAGCCTTAGAAGTGTCTAGAATCTTGTTTTACCCAAGAGAAGTTTCAACATGATGGTTTTCAGTAAATTTAGGTCGTGCTGATTTAAAAAAAGTACGTATTCAGAGGGTGTTCCTCAGCGGGGGTCAGTTCTTTGGTTTGATGGTTCGTTATAAGTAAACCATAATGATAATCAATGCTGGCAAGACTGGTGGATTGATTATTTTCATGTATATTTATATTTATATTTCCTATAAGGATAATATGATTGCGCCTGCGAAATTTAGCCTCTCTGTTCTTGAGCGAGATCTCTCTTAGTGGAAGAATGGATAATACAACAGGTTCTGAGCTCCTCCAGACATGAACGAAACTGTTTGTACTTAAACCCAGGCCAAGGACAAGAAGTGCTGAAAGCCAAGACGCTTTGCTACCGGCTCTCAACTGTTGGTTCTGCAAGATTGGTTTTTATAGCTCATTCAAGAGTTAGACAAATAGCTTGCTGTCATAGTGTCTGGCAACTATTACCAATTTAAATATTTCTTAATATTTAATGTCCACCAGTTTTTTATTCCAAAGAGATAGTAAAATAAGATAATAAAATAAACTTTATTGCCCTTGTAGGGAAAAGTATCCTGGACATCAGCGCCAAGGACATGAGAACAGTAAATGCAAACAAATGGCAATAAATGAAAGAAATCTTGTTAAGGCAGGAAATACTGTATGTTTCATGGAATCACTTGCTAATCAGTCACTGAGAATACATCTTCATCAGACATCATCAACTTTTATTTAATCTCTAAAGACCATTGAGGAAGGATCCTCATTTACACTGGTATCCAGTAATCAATAAATAATGTTTATAAAAATCAAATTAGATGCATGTTAAGTTGTAAAACATAAATAAAAGTTATCACAAGATAGAGTTCAAAGTCATATTTTAAACCAAACAATGCAGGCAGCAGTAGTCAGACCATGGATAGACAAATTAGATGTAGTTGACTGAAGGCAACAATTTCAGGTCTGATTTATGGAATATGGATTTTAGGATTATGTTGTGAATCTGGACCAAGATTTTAATTAGGGTTAGAGGGGAAGAAACATAAGGGGGAATTTTGTTGAGTAAAATTAAGTAAATGAGTGCATACAATGGCCAGCCGGTTCTGTGTGTGTGTAGTGCTGAGTGATAGACAGCATGGAGACATATGGAGGTAAGTGATGAAGCGTGTTTGTGCAGGAGAGACCCAGCCACCTTTCATTTTGAGTTTATCAGTTTTATTGGCAGGGCAAGAAAGGATGTCTTATGTTTTCAGACTGTAGCATGGGACTCAATCATCTGCCTGATGGTTTTCCGAGATAAGATGTATTTATTTGTTCATCTGAGGAGCTTTGCATGGATGTAGGAAGCACTGACTCACTTTGCATAGTGAATTAGTTGATGCTCTTACCTTTCTGTTTAAGATGAAAGGAAATGGTCATCACACACCTGAGCAAACATCTCAGTCGTGAATGTGATGTAATGGCATTTTAAGTTTGCCTTTTATTAGACAGATTTTTATGAGAATTTAATTTTATGAGAATTTAACGACATGGATGTCGCAAGTGTTGCCTTCGCCGACATTAGTGGAGAAATAAAGAGGATGGGTTGAAGGTGAGGAGCTGCTTTGTTGATGTTCATGAGTTCAGAGAAAACACCATTAACTTTTACAAGCTTAGCTCTACGTGTGCAGGAGTGTTACCGCTTATTTATTTGAGATTTTAACTCCAGTCCCAGCAGCTGTCTGAACACGTATGGTGATATGACACGGCTGCAGGATTAGAGGAGTTTGTATTAATAACACCATACCTGAATTTATTTGGGTATTTATGATTCTGCTGCAGCAGTAAGTAAAACAGTAAACTAGGTACTGCATGTTCGTCTACTTTTACTGCAATCCAAAGACTTTAACATGTTTGTCTATTACAACATCACGTCTAAGTACTGTTCAAACATTGCACTTATATTACTGTATGGTGTGGACGTGATGTGGGATGAAACTGCCCACAGACACGTTAATGTGATATGAACAGATCATGCATGTAAGATAAGAATAGATAAGAGTGTCATCCGATTTGGAGCAGTATTTTCTGTTACTGTATAGACATTTTTGCAACTTCAGTAATAATAATTCGCATTTGAAATCCTATGCTGCAACTTTTCATAATCCCATAACTTCACAGTGGGTAGTATACATTTTTAAAAACTAAAAATAACACAAAACCCTTCCCCAAATTTAAGACATTTTGAAGTCAACATTTACACAGAGTAATCATTTATAATTTCTTGCTTTCCGTGGATGAATTTGTCCTCTGTATGTGAACCATTCAAGTGTTTTAGGAGCAGTGGGCAGCCACAGAGCTGCACTTGAGGACCAAATCCAAATCTGAGGCCACTGCTTTAGGACAATGTCCCGGCACTATATGTTAAAATAATCTAGTAGATGTTCAAATGGTGCAAGCTTGGATTACCACCATTATGTTAAAAGTAACTTATCTTAGTGAAAGAATAGATCTTTGAATTGAACTGAATTATGATGTTTACATTTTTGAGAACGACTAAAGTGAGCTTGAATAACAACACTTACCTGTAACCCTTCGGCTGGAATAATATGAGGTGACAGAAGAAATAAGAGCAACTTTTTAAGTGCACTCAAGAAAACTTGGTTTGCATTTACGAGAGCAGGTTTTAATCTTTTAATATGCATGCTGACGACGGAGCCATACAGAGAAGGCAAAACCCATGAATAGTGATGATGAACATTTCATTTCATGTGTGTGTGTCTGTGATGCTGTATATGGTAATTGTTTTGCAAATAACATGCAGTCGCAGCATAGCAGCTTTAACTGGAGAGGAAATTCTTTGATTGAGACACCTGCTCCATATTCACCATCTGTCCTGCTTCCTTCTTCATAAATCACCAATATGTTTAGAAATTATCACAAATTAAGTGCTTGTTTAAACATATGACTGTACAATACAGTAGGTACAGTAGGATGCTTTTAATTATGCATGTTGGTGTGCACATTAAGTGTCATTGAGTACATATATTTTTAGCATGGATGGCCCCAGTGAAAACCAGTCCCTAATCTCCAGTAGTATCACTGTTAAGCTTTGTTCACAGTGCTACAAGGCCAGATCCAGAGCCATACAGTTAAATACAAATAGCAAAACAAACATAATTATCAGCCAAAGACATTCATCATCAGATCCATTAGTGCCCATTCAGCTGACCTAAAATAGCACAAGGCTGTATAGCAGAGATAATATAATATAATATAGGGCACATATGGATAGCAAATTGCGTATAGCAGGTGCAGGGATTGATTAAAAATTAAATAAAATTGCTGCTTCTCGTGTCTTTTAAAAGAGACAAACATTATTGAAGCTTTTGTTCAGAGTTTTCATCTCTCACATTGAAGGATCACAGAAATAACAGTTGTAGCTACAGTGTGACAGAGAAAAGATCAAGCACCCACTGAGTCTCTTTTCAAAGGAATCTGCCCTCAGGCATCTGCTACAAATCGATCAAGGAAACAATGCTTGGCTTGCCTTGGCTTTTTTATATTTTGAGGCAGGGTCAGTTTCTACTCTCTAATTGTTTAGACTGACCACAGTTTAATGAACCCAAAGTCTCTGGCAGATACATGAAAGTGGACTTATTTGGGGACAAAATATTACTTTCCTTTCCACTTTCACCTTATGATGAATGGGAGAGAATAATTACGTGAATCCTCCAGCGTGTTTGGAAATTTAATTAGAGCCATTAAACTGTCAGGGCTTGTTGTGAAGACACTGGTGTAATTTTTCCACAGTAGAAAAAACACTCATAACGGATGCGGACACATTCAGTTTATGTCCCTCGTCTGTGCTGAAGTAACATTTTTTTCGGGACTAACGGTGTCCCATTGGTCCTTAATATCACTTTAATTACCTCCAGTATTACATTATCTTTATCGTAACTGGCCTCATGAAGTCTCAGGAAGAGGAAAGATGAGATCAAGCCTGACATTTAAAGCTGAACCAGGCTCTGAGGAAAAAACAGAAACACACTGTCTTCGCTTTTGTTTTATAAAGTAATCTCACACTGTATAATAACTCTCTTTTTTGTGTTATAGCCGGGTATGATTTCTTCAGACATGGTGCTTTGAAAGACTTTCTAAAAACGTATATACCATTCCTGACTGAACAGATTGCACCACAGAATACTGAAAAGCAAAGAAAGTTCAGGGGAGAGTAAACAGGCCCATAACCTTCTCGCACAGATATGATTGCTCTGCCAAAGTTGTAATGGATTTTTATTGTATTGCAGTCGCCTCTAGACCGAAATGGCTTCATATTTACAGTAGTCACAAGTGATGTTAAATGTGTAATTAGTTATGTTTCATGGTGTTAATGGGAAAGGAAATTGGCCTGATAAAAATATGAGATAATTGACTCCATAAAATAAGGACAATATGCTCATCAGCTCTATTTGGTTTAGAGAATATAGAATTCCATAGCAGTATTTAAAGTGCTGTAAGAATGATAAGAACATATCTTTGATACATGGGTTGATTGATAAATTCTCAGCTTGGACGTGAGCAAGGACGAATGTTTCTTTGGATTTAATCAAATTCCTGCACATCAACCTGCATTTATTTGAATCACTATCACATATAAGATTTGGATTTCCAGAAATGAGTTGTACAAGATGGATGAACTTCGCCAACATGCACTGATTATCCCTCTGGATTCCAAACAGTTTTTGAAATTTTTACTTTTCATTGAATTTATCAGTACGTTTACAAAATCTCTTACTAAAAAGGATGTAAAATGTTCTGTCAAACAGTAAATGAGGACTTGAATACAGTGAGATGCTCTTTCCAGTGTGTTAAGGACAAACAAATGGATCACAGGGCAATCAAATATGGAAGGATTTTCTCAAATCAAGGGAATAAAAATTTTCTCAAATCAGTGTTTTTTATTTTTTCAAATTTTGGTAGAATTGGTCTTTTTTTTAATCATTTCTTTTCTGCTAGACTTTTCTAGACTCAAGTAGAAAATCAGGAATAGAAAATAATTTATTTTAGAATTTTGATTTTTTTTTTTTCTGGTAGATTTTTTTTACTGTTAGAATTTTCCGTAAACAAGTAGAAAATTGGCAAGCTCGGCAGAATGTCAAGGTTTTTACAAGCCCAATTTTATTGTCGTGTATAGTAAAGAACTTAAATAGTGGACACAAATAGGTCATAAAAGGACTAACAATTGAACTGCCACACCTCTGAGATAGATTCTTCTATGTTAGGCTCAGAACTAACCAGTCAAGCCTCGTATATCTGCATTTGTTTCCCCATCAATGCATTCTGTGTGGCTGAATGTTTCGTTTAAGTGTATTAGTTTGCGTTCCAGGTGGCATCCATACGAGATTTGTTTTCTCCGATAAAGGCTTTGATTGAAGTCGAGCAATCCACTTCTGAGGTGAACTGGTGTAATACACTAAGGGTGATATTTATTTCCCCAGTTAATGATTTGATTTCACTGACCTTCATCCTTTAGATCCGTAAACAATAATCAGATTAGAAGACTGCCAGAGGACAAATTCCTCGCCCTCCACACAATAAGAGACCTGCTGTGCACTGTTTACTGGAATCAAGGCCAGTAAGCAGATAAAGATCAGAGGCTTCTCCATGGCTGTCCTGTTTATTTCATCTACAGTGTGAGGACATTTATAGTTTAATTCTTCCTTACTAACAAATTGTGTGACTCTCTGTCAGTTTTTATGTCTTCCAATGTCATCCTCATTTAATTTTGAGTATCTAATGCATCCCGACAAACATAATCAGCCAGTTTATATTATCATGGGTTAATCGAAATTCAAGAATAACACCCCTCCAGATTTGGTTCAATAATCACATTTGGTCATCCGTTTTTATTTCGTATTTTTTGTAATTTTGAGTCATATTCCTTACAGAATCCTCATTCTTAGTTGTCTTGTGCTGTGTTATCTTTCCAGGGCACAGATTGATGATAAAATCTTAGATAAACAAGTGGCCATCCTGCTTGCTTTTGTGCCCAGCCCGCCCTGTTATCCCTCCAGGGGGAGATTAGCAGGTATAGGACAGATTGAAAGCAGGCAGAGGGGATGATGAATTCAAGCATCAGTTCCAGGAAAATGATGCACAGTACTCCCCTCTGCTCTCCCACAGGGTGCAAGCGCTGAGACTGATACTGTTCATCACAGATGTTTGAGCTGCTTCCCAGCTTTCAGTTCACATCTCTGTATCCCTTTAACCTTGTGTTAAATACTCATATCCAGTCTGGTGTCATTTTGTTTTTACTACCTCACATTCCCACATTCAGCAATGACAAAACCAAGGTCACCAAAAGATGAGGTGCAATAAACACAGATTTCCAAAATAATTTACCAAATAAAAGTCATTACATCTTCATTCTTGCACGAGAATTAGTTTTCATCTTTGGCACCTAGAAAGATCATATCTCAGTGCACACACAGTTAAGAGTGTGATATTAAAAAATGCTGTCAACGCATTTCAAGTCATGATGTTGTCTCTCATTTTTGGCCCGGTGTTTGACAGCTCAGCATCTCCTCCAACCCACACAGAGTCACCAGCCACTTCTTCTCATCTGACAGTAAGGAGCGTCACCATGAGGACGTGGAGCTTCACACTATCTA
>OMOW01106748.1:0-11031 GCA_900312555.1 Lamprogrammus exutus
GTTCCACATACTGTGCATTTAATGAGATTAGCCGCGGGCCATTTACAAACCGTCCACAGGCCGCAGTTGGCCCGCGGGCCGTAGTTTGGACACCCCTGCTCTAGAGGATGTAGGCAAATAGGATTTTAGAGGCAAGGATACCAGGCAATGTCTGTATTAGTAACTAAAAGAACTATAATTGGGAGTGGGTTGGTTGATAAATTCCCTTTCCTACCTTAGATGGATCTAACTCTTCAAGTCTTTAAGTTATACATTTCTCAACACAATTTCCTTGCAGTTCGACACACAATAAGTAGTTTTTCATGTTGGGGAAGAAATTCTGAGGGGGGCAAATCAGGTGAGCATCTTTGCTCAACTTTGCAAATCATCAGGGCAGAATGGATCAGGAAGGTAGAGCGGTTGTCTTGGGATTGGAAGGTCCCTGGTTCAATTCCAGGCTCCTCCTAGGGAGCACGTCAAATAGTTCCCTGAGCAAGACACTGAACCCCTAACCTGATGTACAGGTTTGTGCCTTGCATGGTATGCCCCTGCCATCAGTGTATGAATGGGTGAATGAGAGATCAATGTAAAGCGCTTTGGATAAAAGCACTATATAAGTACAGTTATTTTATCTGAATTGTTTTCTCCAAAGTCCACTTAGAAAAAAACCCCATACATCAGTAATTGCCTGTCTCTTTGGGAAATGCAGAGGCCATGTCTTTTGCAGCTGATGGCTTTCTGGCTTTCTTTGGCTTTCTGTGGTGGAGGAAATCCCATGTGTTTCCACTGTTTTGACTTTTGTCTTTCTGGTTGGAAGTGAAATGCCCAAAAATGAACTTTTTCCTGGGTTCATTCCTGCTTCTGCTGCATTGGCAATATTCTGCTCACTTAATTGTTGGTCAACCATTACCATACCATAGATCATCTGGATCAGGGGTCCACGTGTACCCCAGCACTGAACCACTGTTTTTCAGCTTGTCAGGGGTTGTTGGAGTGACAAACCCTCCAGGATGTTGATCATATTCAATGCTCTCCCTGCCACATTCCATGTTTTCTTCATATTCCTACAGTTGCATAAGAAGAAACATTCTTCCCTATGTTACTGTAATATCTTTATGGATGGCATTTGGTTTTGCCAGTACACAATCACTGCATGGGAACTTAGTTTTTCCCTTCTTTTTTTTCTTACAGGTCACAGAGCCTAATGAATTATATTGTTAATTGCAAAAATATCACAGCCCATGTTTACTTCCCTAGACTCAAAACTTATCAGTCAACCCTTGTATATAAGCCTTTAATCT
This sequence comes from Lamprogrammus exutus, assembly GCA_900312555.1. Taxonomy (NCBI): domain Eukaryota; kingdom Metazoa; phylum Chordata; class Actinopteri; order Ophidiiformes; family Ophidiidae; genus Lamprogrammus; species Lamprogrammus exutus. The sequence continues at coordinate 1,281 of OMOW01106748.1, forward strand.
GGTCTTTATGTTCACGAATGTTGACTTTTAAGCCTATAGCTGTGCTACTAACTTCATACTTGCTTTAACCAATATTAATTTACTTATACAGCAAGATTGACATCTCTAAAAAGTGTTACGTTTCTTAAAATATCCTTTAAGGCTTACATAGGTTAACCCTCCAATCAGCAACTATCAGGGCATCTAAGGAGGTTTAGTATATACCCACTAGAAGCACCATTGCCGGCTTTAAGCAACACACAATGTTTCACTGGCTCCTGGTTTGACTCCAGCTGTCAGAGCTTATCTCATAGGACAAAAAGGGGTCAAAACATGCCATGGTATCAGAGAAGGATGAGGGTCTTAAAAACTGGTGCTTAGCTCTGTCTGTCATACAGACAATCTGCCAGAGATTTTTCAGTGGAGCCTCTGTATGACATCTCGTCAACCAGTACACGTTGCATTGGTAAAGTATAATGTTTCACAGTGTTTCTTTGTAAACTTCCCCACCAAAAACAATGTATGTTTCACACTCCAGCTTGGGCTTGAATCGGGCCTGAAATCTTGATCTGAACCGCAACCCGTAAGCCAAGATTGATTATTTAGTCCGACCTTGCCTGATACATACCAGAATGTTTTCAATACGAACCCGATTGCGGTCACGCCCAACACAGGAGCAAGTTTTCAATCAGAGGCCCAAGCCCGAGAGAAAACTTGAAATACTTACAACAGCATCTGTTTCATTGTAATTGTTAAACAAAATCAATATTTGCCGTTTATCAATAAAATCCTCTCATCCTATATTGCTTAAAAATTATTTTACTTCCACCTAAACGACTTCAATCATGATTATCTACTGTCAACATTGCATAAGTTTTAGTCTTAACAACTTTAATTACATTTCTCTTAATGTGAATGGGGCGAAGGTGTCAGTGATCCTACACCTGCACCGAAAATCCTCTCTGTTTACACAACTTTCTTCATGGATGAAAAACTGATTTATTAACAATAACTCAATGTTGGTACACACGAGTCGGAACCAAAACACTCTCACTTGCTGAATGAATCACTGGTATAGCTACACTGAAAAAAGGAAATGCCTTCACCCGTACTGGTGTACTACGAGGTGATCAGCTTGGAGATGTTAGCGGATATTATCATTTTATTATTATATAGGAGCAACCAGAACTAAATTAATTACTTATACCACGCTGTCTCCGTTTCTAGCAGGGACACACAGTGCTGATCTGGCCAGCTGACGTGAACCGGAACATGACATTTTGAACCCGACCTGAGCCTGACGTGTATGTTAGACATTTTGTCAGAATCTGGTCAGACGTGACATGATCAGCTGGGTCCCATCAGGTTTGGACAGAGATGTCAAGCCCTGGCTTCAGCTAGACTGCACCCTAAGGTGGTTATGCGATGTGATCTTATGTGATCTTTGGTGTGTGCTTGTGTGTGTTTTACATAGTTGCGCAAGTGCAGTGCATGTTACTTTCACTATCACACTGTGGAGTCCTGTTGGAAGAATAAACAGAATTAGTCTGTGTTTGTGAAACTGACAAAGGGAGAGGAGAAGGAATTAGAATGCAGGCCCTTCACACATCAAAGAACTCAGCTGTTAAAGCGTGGGAGGCAGTGTGCGAGTGACAACTTTGGAGGAAACACTGGTCAGAACTGATGTGAGCAAAGGGAACGATAGAGGAGTAATATACAGAAATAGAGGGACAGGCAATGCAAGAGAGGGGATGTAACTAATAAACTGGAGCAAACTAGACAAGTATTGGTAACATTGTGAAGTGAAATCTCCCTAAAAAGTGCAACCAGGAGTGCTGTTTTTTTTCTTTTCATATCTTGTGTAGTTGTTTGCAGTTTGACCGAAGTGTGTGCACAGAAGAAGGTTAAATACTGTGTCACAATTATGTTTTGTCCCATACTTTTAAATGCAGAATATTTTGTGGCTTTCTCGAATATATAAATACTCAGATCCATTTAGATATATTGTGCAAGAGCAGAGAGCCATAGCCCATTTTCAGACCTGTTGTGAGAAATTTTTTATGAATGAATTTTCTTGAGATCAGAATATACTGTATATTTGTGGTGGTCATGTTTGTTTTCATTCATTCATTTACATTTACTCATTTGGCAGATGCTTTTATCCAAAGCAACGTTCATATGAGATTTCAATACACCACAAGCAAGGATCTAGTCAGGAGAGAACAACAAGCGTAAGTGCCATGAAGCTAAGTTGTAGTCAGATAGGACATTGGTGCCAAGGGGCAGTGCATAGAGGCAGGTATAGATAGAGATAGAATTTTTATTTTTATTTTTTAAATAGATAATTGTTACGCCAGTCATTAGGCATGAAATTGTATGTGAAAGAGCCAGGTCTTTAGCTGTATTTTAAACCCAGAGAGGGACTCGGCAGATCGAATGGAGTTTAGTAACTCATTCCACCACCTGGGGACCACAAAAGAGAAGTGTCTGGCAAGAGACTTAGGGCCACATTTACTAAGGGTGTTGCAGGGCTTTTGTAGACAGTTTTACTAACGTGACGCCCCAGGGGTTTGTGCTGGTGAAATAAGAGAAAAGTGGCATACCTAAAATGTGAGTGTTTGGGTTAATGCATATGCATTTTAGGGCGTTCTGATGTTAAGCCGCAAAAAAACATGGGAGGAGAGAATGGAAATGTATGCATATGGGTAGCTACAGCTGAATTATCATGGCTGGTCACCGTTGTGGCAAAGGTAATTGCGTTTATGATTTACCGTGTTCGAAAAGCAGGTGTTAATTTCTAGATTGTAGGCATGGCAGCTGGTGTCATTCTTAGGAGGAGACATTGTCAGTGTGGTAGAGTATGTTTGCGAAAGGAGAGAGTGTTTCTGAGTAGAATATCGCTTTTTGGCATGTTAGAGGAAAGGGTGAGATCAACCCACAGACTCCCAAGTCATGCCATACTCCAGTTACTGGATGAGCTTGCAGATGATCTGGAGCCAATAACAAAGCGAAGCCACGCCATCCCTGCAGCGACAAAACTTCCTTTCACGCTGCATTTCCTGGCCTCTGGCTTATTCCAGCGCAGTCACTACATTAGCCGGGATCTCACAGTCCACGTTTTCAAATGCGCTGTTCCTGATGCTGAAACATTTGCTGTGTCGAATGTCACTCTATATACTATTTCCAAAACGAGAGGCCTTTCTGGTTCTGTTGCTGTGGAAGACTTCTTGTTGACGGCCATTTGTTCTTTGCTGTGCCTTTAATATCCTGCCAATGTGTTTTTTTAGTCAATAATGGACCTTTTTACCATGCTGACAGCGTTAACCTTGGCTGCTATTTTCTCCCACACAACTCATCTTGTGGCAGGAATTAAACTTCTAGATTGCAGTTCTGGGAGGTGTTTATTTGTTTCATCAACCAGGATTTCTAGCTCCACAGACGAGAAGTTCGACTTTCTTTTCTTTGTGTCCATTGTATTGCTTTCCTGACAGACGCAAGAAGCATCATAAATATTGGCAGCGCATTCAAATGAACTGGCTGCTGCTGTGCTCATTTACATAATCAGTCTTAGTAAATACCCTACTCAACTGAAATCATGCCGCAACGCAGACATTTGCTGCCTGGATGGTAATTTGCATCATGCTAAGTAAATCTGGCCCTTAGGGCCTCCTACCAGGAGCTGTGCTGCATACTCAGACAGGTAGGGTCTGATTTTCCTGATGTTGTACTGGGCAAATCTACACAACAGAGAGACTGAAGCAACGTGTTCTTTGAAGGGTAGTTGGTTGTCAATTGTGACACCCAAGTGCCGGGCAGACTTTGTGGGAATGACTTGTGAGGAGTCAAGCTGGGTGCTGATTGATGGTTGTATGGAGGTATTGGCTGGAATGGCAAGGAACTCAGTCTTTGATAAGTTAAGCTGAAAGTGATGTTCCTTCATCCATGCTGATATATTAGTGAGGCATGCTCACATCTGTGCAGACTGTACGGTCTTCTGGTGAGGCAGGATTACCTGTCTTCAGCAGCTACTGCAGTTATCTTGTTAACTCAAGATCGCAATTTAATTTACTTAATCCCGCTCTGTTTCTTATAGTATACCACTTTCTCTTGAGACTGAGAAGGACTTGATGGTAAACCCTATAATCATTAAGGCTGTTTTTGGAGAATTCCTGTAATGGCAGTCAATTAATATATACATCTGATAGAAAACCCTTTAAGATATCAGGAAAAACTGTTAGATTTTCTAGTCTCCCAATCTTCATCAGACGATTTTCTGAAAAGTGATTTACATAAAAATAAGAGTCTTCATTTTGTGGCACAACACTGAATTTACATGGTAATAAAAGGGTACATTACGTCCTAAAACGTGGTATAGTTGATATTATGATGAAATAAAGTTATCTAAAACATGTCTAAAATCATTTCATATTGTAATACAAATACAGGTACAAAATATCATTGCTGAAATAATTGGATTTAGAGGTGAAAACAATGGTACTGAAATTTCTCAGGTGAAATAACTTGATTTAGTAATAAAAAATAAAGTTTCTAATACTTCTATTCTAAAAACTTCTCATTACATATGGTAATAGCAGTATAAAACTCTCATGTTAAACTTAACTTACTCGCTCTGAATTTCTTCAATCAAATCTTCCACAGAATATTTCTTCACTTCCATCAGACTATCAAATCTTCCTCATCATTCATAATCATTTCAGAACGTCTTCGGCAGTGTAGAAACGCCTTCAGGCCGCCATTATCCGCTTTCGTATCTGAAACAGCCCAGTACAGCGTCTCTGTGCTCTAGCTGTACCATTACGCCCACGTATTTGCTGTAGTAAGCCAATGATAATGGGGTAAGTTATACCACCAATCAAATCGCCTTTTTCTCAGCTATCCAATGGTGTCCCTTGTTTTTCTCTTCAACGGAAATTACTTATTTTTTTGCCAAGGAAGCTAAAGTTGCTCCAATCAGTGAGTGAGACATCCTGCGATTTAATGACACTTTCTCATCACACATGCATTACAGAAAATTGTGCTCACTCTGTTCAGAATAATCTCAGGAGTTATACGTTGTGTATTTTTAACAAATCAACATTGAGAATGTGCCGTACTGCTTTCTCGGCCCAGGCCCGCAGATATAATAGGGTTAAACCGACTTGATAGACCAATAATTACTAAGTTAGTTAGACATTTAGGACAGAATCACCAGAAAAAACTTTTAATTTCAGCAGATAAAATGATAATGAAGTAACAGTTTGGAAATACCAAACAGAGAATTATCCAAGATTATAGTCCTCGAAAAACATCTAACATAATATAATTTAACTCAAACATATTGGTGATCTGTTTGAGTTTGGTGTTCCATGCCCTGCTAACTGAGATGCACCATGTCAGAAGCAGAAGATATTGTGAATTTGTGTACGGTCATTCTCGCCTCACCTCACCATAACTGCTTCTAGAAAGGCATCTACTCATTTGGAGGGAGTCTGATGTCACCGGTGTCACATGTGGTTTTCACTAATGAGACAAGCCGGACACACATCCAGGCTCCACACCCATAACACACAGCACACCTTTTGACTTAGAAGCATCTCTGGCTCCTGAAATAGCAACACTGGTTTTGTAATGTGTCAGGCGCTGTGGCCTCCCTGCTGCACTGCAGCACACCCACATGGTCCACATTGCTGCTGATGGCAAAGCAGCTGGGAAGATTTCTAGCATTGATCTGCATGCGGAAGGTAGTTGGATCTTATAGTGTGTTTTAGATTTGCTGATAACATATATGACATGCTAGCAAATGTCGGCTGTCTGTTTAGTAGGAATGTGAAGATGCATCTTTAAGATGACGACTCAATTACCATGATTTGAAACGTGAAAATTTGTGAAAAATTAAACAAATAAAAATGAATCCTTCTTAAAATACATTCCCTCTTAAAACATACTCCTTGATCTAATGTTATTATTATAATAGTATGTAATTAAGTTTCCATTGTCCTATTTTTAAAATCTGTGAAGTTAAAATTTTTTTTATTTTGAATTAAGTGTATCAAAATAATTTATTTGAATCGAATTGAGGAATTCTCATGCATTGAATCGTTCCCTAAATAATCATAATTGAATTGAATCACTTTGGGGTCAAATATTTACACCCCAACTGTTTAGACATCATGTCTGAGTATGTGTGTCTGCCATGGAATGATTCAGTTGATAGAGTCTTGCCCCTTTTACAAAAATGTTTTATCCAGTATCCAGATATGTAATCGGAATGATAACATCTATGGTGGAACTTGCACATACACCTTGCATAAATATATGTATCTGGATTATGTTTGCATCGTGGTCTGATCTCATTAGTTAGCCTTTTTAGCTATTAAAGCCAATAATTTCTCCTTGCTACGTGGATGATCTTTATCCATTTTTAAAAATAACTAATAACTTTTTGTGTGGGCTATCACTGCCCACGTTCCAGGAGCAGGTACCCATTTACATCCAGTCACAATTTCCATTCAAAATAACTTTGTTAACCAGATTGAGCAAAGCCAGGAAGATTATTTGACCTTGAATTGAGCCTGAATTTTTTTACCTAATCCGAACCAAGTGTGCTGTCCGAGTCCAAGTCGACCTGACATATAGCTGAGAGTTTTCAATGCGAACCCGACTGTAAGCCAGCAAATTCTGTCGGACTGACCCAAACCCAACCAGCAGGCAACTGGAGAAAACTTGACATTCTTAAAACAGCATCTGTTTCATCATAATTGGTAAACAAAATAATAACAATAGTCGCCTGATATCAGTAAAACGTCAAGTTGTTCCCTCACATCAATTGCCTCCATTCTCTTGCATGTGCAATGTGTGGACTGCACTGCTTTAATCACAGACCTTGAAAGTGAAATTTTGAACCTGACCCGAACCTGATATGTACCTTAGTAATAATAATATCTGAATCCGTCCGAGCCCGATGTGAACAGTTGGAACCCGTCAGGTTCGGAAGGTCATGTCCGGCTCTAAAGACTGTGCAGGGTGATGTTTTCAACTCAACCACAGCCTTTACCTCATAATGTGGTCTCAGCTGTACAAATTGCATTTACACCTGGCTGCTTGTGATAGAGATCCAATTACAATTACATTTGATAACTTTTTCATTATGTGCCTAATGTATCTGGATACAGATTGCATCAATGCAAGGTATAAAGGTGATATGATGCCAGTTTGGTCTGTCAGGTGTACCCCATGAAAATTAGGACATGTTGCATTTCATCCCTGTCAATCTTTCTTGTCTATCCTTAATTTGGTCAGTCTATTGAAGGGAAAATACCAGGAAATCTATGAGAAAAAGCTGTTAATCCTGAAACATAATGGGATTTTCAGTGTACTTTGGTGAAAATATTATTTATGAAGTACAAATATTTAAGTTTTTAAATAAAGTAAAAATTAGCATTTTTGATTATCCAAATTAAGATGCAAGACAAAGAGAAGGGAGAAAAGGAAAAATAAATAATTAAATGATGAATAAATAGATGAAAAGGGAAAAAAAAGTCCCTCAGAATCTTGGAAGTATTCTTAATGCTAGCCTTCACATAATTAAACAACAAAAACAGTGAATGGGAAGTAATTGCTAAAAAAAGAAAACATTTAGATACAGCCTAAGTCTGTCAGTGCATCCTGTGATTGACTATCTCTAAAAAGTATTACTGTTGTCCTTAAAACACTGTCCTCAACCTTCATGGGCAAATTTTGTATGGTCATTTGGACATGGTTGCTCCATTTTTGCATCAACAGAGCTAGCTTTGCCCTGAAGCTGTCAATGGCAGCCTTGTTAAAGTAGCTTTGACTGTGGCACAGCAGAGCGCCATTGTTCTGTTTTTACCACTGTGGTTTTTATACTGAGCAGAATGATCCATTGTGGGTGATAAAGGCACCCTCCTGAGACAGTGTCAGGTGTGTCTTAAGATTACATGTCTGTCTTTTATACCATTTCATTGAAACACACAACAATCAGAATGTTCTAGCATGCATTCATGAATCTAATCAGAATGATTGACCAACAAAACATAAACATGATTTTACTGGGCTCAGCATTGCCATCTGTTGCTGTGTCAATGTAACTATGGTTCTGTCCTCTTATTTGATTGTTCCTTGCTCCTTAATTCTTGCGTAACCTGGAAATTAATGATTGGTCTGCCGTCTTTAAGGATGTGCCAACACTCCTATTTCTGCTCTGAGAATCGAGGAGGTTTCCTTGAGGAGACATGAGTGAGGCAATACAAGACAATCCAATGCAAAAGTCTTCAGGCAGACACACCCCTTCATGGGAAATCCATTACTGATTAGACAGATCTACATCTGATGTGATACAGCGTGCTGCACTGGCACCATCATAACAAATGGTTAAACATGTGAACAGACAAATGGCAGAAACGACTCACCTGTAAAATTACTCCCATTATCTGGAACAGAGCAAAGCGCCCTTCGGGCCCTTTTGGGTGCTTGTTGTATTGACAGACAGACACGGACAGACAAACACACACACACACTCTCCAATTATAGTCGGAGGATAGGATAAGATTTTACTTTGTCTGATTCATCATCAGGTTAAAATGACTGGACATGTGTTCAGTGTTGATAAGAATGATGCAGGAACCATAAAACAATTAAGTAACTCTTCTTATATCGCCACAGCCCACTCTATTGATCTGTTCTAACAATATCCAGTGGCATGTTTAATAAAACAGCCAGATTATAAAACATAACTAATGGCTGCAGCTAACGATAAACATTATAGTTTTACTGTCTGAATACTTGAGGAATTGTGATGGTTGCACTGATTTGTAGAATATATAGTCGCATAGTGATGCCCATGTGGATGCTTGTCAAACTGTTGATAGTAAGGGTTGTAACAATAACCACAAGACAAGATTTCCGATTATTTATTATTCGGACAGAAAATAAAAACAAAATTACAGAGCAGGTCCAAACACTGACAACTGATCCAGCTGTGCTGCCATTACCAGTGACTGACGTTTCTTTGTGTCTTTAGTGGGACTAAAATGTGAGGAAAGGAAGCAAGTGAGGGAAATGTGCAAACACTTAAGCTTTGGAATGTACCTGATGTTAGGATGTTTGTATGTGCATCATGCTTGCTACTCGGACATTTAAATACCATATCGTTAACACATGAAGGAATGATAGATAAAAGATCTTAGATGTCATGATCTGTAATGTAAATGACAATTCTCTAGCAATCATTTTTCTAATCAACACAGTTTTAGCCCCTCAAATCACATTATTGCCAAAAACTTTCCAAAGCATGCAGTAGTATGTACTGTAGGTTGTTATACAGTACTACTACTGAGACTCAAATGTTGTTTGAGCTATAAATGATTCTCAGGAAGTAGGTGGAAGTAAACAAAGGTAAGCTGTCGTTACAGTGGTGGCACCTCACTTATTAAATATCTCAAGAAAAAAACAAAAAAACAAAACACTTTCATTCAAAGTTAACAAAGACATACTGTACACTATGTCCAGAAGACCCTGTGGAATCTGGTGCACGTTGACATAATTGTCAAAATGCTGTTAGTTACTGCTGCGTAACTAGATGTCTAAAACCAAAAAATTTGATTTAGCATTTTTTATTGATGCTAAAACATCTAAGGCTAATTTAAGTTAAGCACTTATACATTTATTTTTGATTTATTAGTATCAACATGGAGTGCATAAAGTAAAGTACATAAACTAAAGTGCATAAAGTAACCAGGTCTTTCTAACCACA
>OMOW01106759.1:0-16210 GCA_900312555.1 Lamprogrammus exutus
TGTTCTTTCTCAATGCTACAAGTGGGATCAGGACATCAAGCCTGTGCAATGTCCACCCAGAACTTCACACCAAAGTTCCTTTGACATGACTCTTACGAAACTATGATAACTCCATTCAGTTGAAGGTGAGGTCTCTACTTAACCTCATAAACTAATTTTCGTACCGAGGAGACAGAAAGAGAGGCGTGCACTCAAGTACGTTTCCCTGTTTCTCCGTGTCTTTCTCTCCTCATCTTTGTCTGTCTCCCCCTCTGTCTCTGTCTCACTCTCCACTGGGTTTGATTTTAATGAAATTATTTGATTTTGGTTTGAAATTTTGCAAGAGCTGAATGAGTGTGCCTGTCCTGTGAGTGTACTGTGAGTTTAGTAGCACATACATTGTACTCACAAACAGGCGTGTGTGTGTGTGTGCGTGCGTGTGTGCGTGCGTGCATGCGTGTGCGTGTGTGTGGAAAAAAAGAAACAGAGAAAATATGCAGTGATGATCCTTAGTCACGTTGGAGAAGTTTCACAATATTAGACGTCTGCATGGAATCACTTTGCTAAAAATATGCCTTCCAAATTCAGCCTGTCATAGCTGATCTACTCAGCACATCTGCACAAGGAATTTTAAGTTATTTCTTGCCAACATGTTGATACTGGAAATATTTACAGTTCACCTTCATCAGACTGCAGCAGTAACTCGTTCACATATAATTTGCTTAAGGGGCAGCATTTGTAAATATCTCTTTTTATTGTATTTTTCCTGATTCAGTGCCATTTCCTTGAATTTAGAGACAAATTTGTGTATGTTCTAAATATTAAATGTTAAATCTTATATTTGAATAGTAAATGTAACATTTGTATCCTAAATGTTTGAATTTTTAAATCTGAATAAAACTGAATTAAATTCTGTGCTCTAAATCCCCACAAATAGATCAAAATCATCCATGGAGCAAGGAGGAAGCATGAACCATTTAAGAACCAACTTCACCAAATAAGTTCAGACCTCTACAAAAATTGACATAAAAGCACAAAACACTTAGAGGTAACATTTAGTGGTGACAAATACTTGTTTTTTTGCAGTCTCAATTTTTGCCTGTGTGATCATGACGTGCAGAAGAATCTTCTCTGTGAATGTACCAGATTTATTCAAAGCGTCTCCCAAAAAGAAGGATGTATAACATGTATATACGATGCTGACTGCCAGAATCAGCTTTGTTTAACAATAAATATGTGTGGAAAAAAGAGGAAAAGTTGCATTTTGATATGAAATATCTGTGTGACTGAACAAGAAAACATGTCTCCAAAAATACAAAAACATTTTTACAAGCAGCAATCAGTATTACACAATAAATACTGCCTTAACGAGCTTTAAAAGAACTCAATAGAAAACTCAATTTGAAACAAAGCACAAAGAGTAATCATTCATGGTAAAACAGCAGCACAAGCATGTCTGCCATCTTTCAAAAGATTCTAAAGAGTGTAGAGTCACTCAGAGTTAAGGAAAGTAACACTCGACTCAGTCTGAGCAAAGGAAATTCAACAGCAAATCACTCCAACAGGTAACTCCAGACAGTCACAGGGACACAGTCATAGTATCCTTTGATCATGAACAGAATGAATCACAGTATGCCATAGCTGTTATTTGTACCAGCTCTTTTGTGTTCATGCCTGGCTGCCAGCAGAAATGAAGCCTTGTACATGCTGACTGAAGCTGAAGGCTGTTTTGACTGCAGGCAGCTGGCAGAAGCAGCCATGTCCCCTTGGACTGCAACCGGAGCTGGTCTGAGAGGAAATACCACTGGCACAAAGTAAGGGCAACTCTGCAAGTGGCTGACGGCATGCTGCTATGTGTTGCTGTAAGATGACAGCCATCAAGGACAAGGGAGGGGATTTCTCAAACTAATCCCATAGGTCCTGTGCAGAGGCTAGGTGACATATCACATTGCCCTCCTACCCACCCCCTCCTCGTCATCTCACCATTTCCTCTGTGTGTATTCACACACACCAGGACAGGAGAGGCCCTTGAAGGCCTTCCAACTTCAACATTAGCCCGTATGGAAAGAATTAAAGAGGGGGAAAAGGTGGATGAGGTGGTCAGACCAGTTTTCCCATAGTCAAGGAGACCCACCCAAACTCAGCACCATTCACACACTTAGCTCTTTCTCCACAGTCCCCTTGCGACACCATTCTTCTTTCTTCAACATCAGACCAACACTCTCATCTTGCTTGAGTAGGGTTCCTCCTTACTGGGTATGACTGTCCAGTGCTCTGCAGCTATCCTTAGCTCACTAACGTACCGATTTTACACTTTGATCTCACTCTCTTTCAGTTGTGGTGTACTGGCCTGAGCTGAGACTGGACCACACAGCAGTGGTTAGAACATTAGAGCAGTAAAATGTCATCTGCTAAGAGATGGCTGACCAACACCCGAGGGTGTAGGTTTGGTTTTAACATTGATAGGGACATTTATGTATGACATTTTTTGTGCACAGTCACGCACATGTGCTTATTTATCAATTATTTATATATTTGATTATATAACTTTTCCAAAACAAGAATTGTATGGATTAAAAAGATATTTTAAACTTTATTTTATGAAAGTAAATGTGAGACTAAAATCAATATATAAGTTTTACAAATGTTACAGTAAAGAGCTCTTAAATCCACACCTAACTGTTAACTTGATAAGTTAGCTGTTAATTTTATTCTGCTTTGTCTGACCTTCATCTGATGTCGGTTGATGACAATGTGTCTATGTGACCTGAGTATGTCCTTTAATGCCTGCAAAACGTCTGTTGGATTAATAATGAAGTTGAAGTTAAAGTTATTATATAAGTGGGCAAAATGTGTTTTGGGGTTTTTCATATATTCAGTGTTCCTACATCCTCCTAAATCAGGCACAGATATAAGGAAAATTGGGAATCTAAATTCCTGAACACCAACCCCATAAATGCTTATGTTTCTGTCTTGTATTCTAGTATCTTGAAGTCGTAGTGGTGTGCAAACTACAGGACTGATCAGTGACGAGGAGTCACTGCTCTCCAACCAAGCTTTGCCACAAAAACACGCACGAGAAATAACCCAGGAAATGATGTAGCCTTTCTTATAGCCATGCCTGCTGACGGTTCGCTGCACGTGGTACAATTCCCTCACCTTGTTTCCCCTCAGAGATTCAAAGAGGCTCTATTTATCACATGCTCACGGTGTGTGCAGCTCACCATGTGTCTTGCACTTTCATGAGCTGTCGTTGCTATGGATGGATGGACATTACCATATTTTGATAATCAAAAACTGTTGGTGAGTGGAAAATAAGGGATAAAGTCATATAGTCTGAACTTGCCTGCACCTTGTAATGACTCAAGTTAGGACCAAAAAGCAGGACTTGGACAACGGATATGGTAAAAACATTCCACAGTACGCAAGTAAATACAATCCAGGCAATAGCGCCAGTGGGGGAAGGCTAATAACTGCAGCTGGGGCAGGCAATGGTGAGTGACAGAGAGCAGAATACAATGGGTCGAGGCAGGATCTTTAGTAAATTGGCAGGCATATGGTCCAAAGGCAGACAAGCAAACACATACAATAGGAGAGAGTCAGATGATTTTGGGGAGTGAGAAAGCTCAGCAGTGACAGCTGGTGGACTGATGAGGAAGAACAAGCTCTGAACTGAGTGTCCCCATAAGAACGGTGGGCTGTCAAGAGTACTTTTCCGTCACTGACTTTACACATGGGTTACCATGCTGCTAAAGCCAAGCGATGGCTTATTGACCTGTGCAAAAGATGCATTACAATAGGATGAGGAGGCTGAGGATCATATTCAGCTCAGAAAGTATTATACTTAAAACACATCCATCATCAGTTCTGTTCAGCCTTGTACAAAAGAACATGTGTGTTTGTGTGACTCAGCATTTAGACTGGATCAAACGATTATCTCAAAATTTCCTAAAATAAGATGTTCTTGAGTCTAGGGTGGCATGGCTCAGGAAGGTAGAGTGGTTGTCTGGGGATTGGAAGGTTCCTGGTTTGATTCCAGGCTCTTCCAAGAGAGTCTGACAAAGTGTTCCTGAGCAAGACACTGAACCCCTAACTGCTCCTGATGTGCAGGTTGGCGCCTTGCATGGTATGTCCCTGCCATCAGTGTATGAATGGGTGATTGTGAGGTCATTGTAAAGCGCACAGTCCAATTAAAAGGACCCTTGATTTTAAAGCACAAACTACACAAAACCAAGTGAGAAATCATTTAACAAGCTGAGAAAACAAACTCACCTTCCTGAACCCCAAAGTAATGTAGTGAATTTACACAATCCGTGTACTAGAAGTGATGGGAACAGGAAGCTATTGGGATACAATGAAATGTATAAGCAGCACCAAGGTCATTCAGAGATAGAGCAAGAGATTACATATAAAGAGTGTCCTAGAGGAGAATGAAGGCAGGGAAAAATAAAAAAGTCCCAGGCCAGTCTAAATATCAGGATGGTCTTCGTCATTATACTTTAAAGTGTTAGCATGGATAATATTCTGTGGCGGAATCCAGTCATCGGGCTCATTTTATGGATTCATGTTGATGTAACGTGGAGAACAAAACAGAAAAAAGACCTGCCATGACCACAAGCCTGTGAAGCAGCAGCCTATTGTGTACAAGCTGGACATTGGAAGTTGCTGTAGAGACCCTGGAGACTAATAATGTCTGGTACCACAGAGACTTAAGATAATAGAAATAAGAGATTTTTTGTCACCAATGTCTACCAACATGAATAGTTAAGGATCTGTAGGATATTCTGGCCTGAAAAACATCAAACCCAGATGCCACAGTGTGGTGTTTGAGATCAAACTGCGGTACTTAAGGTGGCTAGGTCGTGTGCTAAGAACATCATCTGAGCTCGAGGAGATTGACCTCATCTGGAGCAATGCATAACATGTTCTCGAGGACAGAGAGAGATGGAGGCAAACTGTCTCAGCCTGGATGGAAGAGGACTAAAGGTTACAGTATGCTTCATCCAACATGCCTATTAGAGAGTCAGAAGGTGTCGCAAACTCCCTTTTCACCGATCAGTTCAGGGTGGGCCTGGGTCCAACAAAATGTATAAAACGTCAGCGCTGCCACTCTACCAGGAACACCCACTTCACACAGTGATTGGCCAGGTGTGTCGAGGTGTGAAAGTAGATAAGTTTCAATTTCTCAATCAAGCTTTGTTTTTTCTTTCCATTACTGTGTCTGCACTCATCTGTTTAAAGTTGGGTGGAGATCACAAATACAGGCTTCCATTTTTCTGCACTTCAGTTCATTTCTCTCTGTCTTATCTCAAAAAGCACATTTTCTGCTGTGGGGATTATGACTCACAGGATTATGACAGGAACATAGTATGTGGGAGAAACCTGGGGGTGCACTGCCATCTGTTGGTGAACATCAGACACCACCGCCTGTACGATGGAGAGATTTAACAGTGAATTGAAATAATACGCAACATTGATTGATTGTTCTATTTTACTTGAAATTACAGTGATAAGTTTAAGTTGACACATAATTGATCCCCATGAGTTTGTCCTCTGCATTTCACCCATCCTAACTACAAGAAATGGGCAGCCACAGTAGGGCACCCAGGGACCAATTCTCTTCACAGCCTAGTGCCTTTGTCAAGAGCAATGGCAGGAGCACTAACCTAAGACACATTTTCAGTAAACCTGCTACTTTGGAATTGGTCCCTGTAATACCCCCTCCATTCCCCAACTCAATTTACCATTAGTTTATTTATTCATTTGCAAGGTTCATACTTTAAAATTTAGTTCCCCCTAACATTCCTGACTGAAGTCAGTGACATGTTCAGTGCGGTGTGTAACACCTCGTCCTGTTTTTGTATTTAATCTTTCCCCTTTTATCATAGACCTATATTTGCTTTGCTTTTGTGACCCCTACAGGTGATCGACTTTTTAACAGGGTATGTGTTTTGTTTTGTTTTTGTGTTGGTGAACAGTAACTCATAGACAGACAGGAGTTTAAGACATTTATTAGCATATTGACAGAAGTCATACAAATCAATTAAAAAAGTTTTGTTTCAAGACTGGAGTTGCATTTTGGAGGGTCATTTCTATCAGTGAGAATGTTCTTAATAGAATGCAATACAGGACTTTGTGATATTTACATTTAATATGATTTATAATGTAATGTATTAGATAAATTCACAACATGTATTTTACAACTACGGCTGTCACAGCAGGAGTAACACATCCCACTGATGTCACTGTGAGGGCCAGGAAGCAGCACACCAGAGTTAGCTCTTCATCATCATGTCCAAAGATGTTTACATAGACACTGGCTGACAAACCTCATGTCACCTGACACAATGACTACAACTTCACAGTGACACTGAACACACTTTACATTAGAAGGTGCCATAAAATACAGGTGACAAAAAAAAAAAGTATGTACTCAACACAAGACTTGTGTTTCTTTTTTCATTTTCACTTGCCTGTTCTTAAATCATTCAGAATATAAGCAATGCGATATTTATATTAGAAACATGGCGAATTCTAGGGTTAGTGCAGAAATCAAGACAAAATATGAATGAAGCAAATTAAGAAATGTCAGAATCTTAATCACTCCCCTACACCAGTGATTTTTTACAAAATAAAGGTGTGACTGAGTTCAGGTAAGCATGTTTTCTGTGATAAACCTCTTTCTGCCCAGGTATCACTCCACTGAACCCAGCATGTGTTCAGTCTCTTATACAATCTCTTCTCACTGTTGTGATTCCAAGCAGGTACTTAAAGCATAGGAGAGGGGCACAGAAAAGTAATTACTGTAGTGACATAACTGATGGAGCGCACTCACTTGGCCACTTGCCAAATAATGATGCCAAGTATGACAAGCACAAGGGAACAAACCATAGCGAGGATACACATCTTCTTACGGGACTTTTGCTATAATAAAGAAAGCAAAGAGAAACAGGGTAATTGAAGGAGCACTGGATGGAGAACATTTGATATATGCTGCTCTTCCATCAAAGCACTGATATAGACTAACCTGGTAGTAGGCTGCTCTCTGGAGCTGCTCTGTTCCTCGTTCTACATGGACCTCAGCATTCTCCACATTGGCCTCGATGCTATCTGTATTTCAGCAGAGAACTAATACAGTCACACTATACTGCCAATGAAAACACTGTTCAGGGTTAAATGGATTCAGCTGTATATACAGTATAAGCAAGACCAAAGGACAGCTCAATGTTTTCAAAGGGGAGAATCTCATAGACCTGAACACAGGAGACCACATCCACATTTACTATTTGCTGGGCAGAAAAGAGAATAAATACAAATGATGGGCTTGAGTCACTGATGTGACTGTGGTAAAGTTAGTGCGGGTGGGTACTGACCATGAAGTTCCACATGGCTGTTGATCGTAGCCTTGAAGACATTTTCAGCAGTTCTGAATGTGCTGAATGTACGGATGTTCTACTCTAGAAAAAGGCTGCTAGAAACGACTAAAAATTCATAAATTTGACCAAAAATTGACAAGAAAAGTACAAAACACCAAAAGGTAACTTTATGATTTGACAGATTTGAGATGTCTTTATTGAGAGTGAAGTTAGGATACAACAAAAGTTCCTTTTTTTGGTTTCAGTTTTGTTTTCAGTCTCAGTTTTTGCCTGCTATGTCAAATACTGAACAATCTTTACTGTGAATGTTCCAGATTTATTGCTGCAGGTCTCCTGAAAACAGGATGCAATGATGACTGCCAGAATGAGCTGAGGTAAAATGATCTAACCGTTCAACACATTGACATGCTGTTGATTAACAAGTGTACAATTGCTGATCAACTAATCAATGTTAACTGCTCGGCTGAGTTTTAAAGCCCCAGTTTACTTCAAGCAATATGAAGAAACAATGAAAGAACAGACCGGTGAACATGTCAGAGAACACCATGTGCAGAAGAGTCTGTAGGAAACCGTTCCATTTAGGGGGCACAGAATGGTCAGACCCTTAAAGTTCTGCTATGTAAACAGGCAACTTAACAGATCCTGATGGTATCTTCTTGTTTGTGGTCAGTTTAGTTACCAGTGCAGGTGATGGTTTAAAGAACAGCCTCATTTCACACAGCAAAGTGACTGTCCAAAATATTCAACTGACTGATTTATCACACACACAAATGTTTCGGCACTGAGTGATGTTAGTAAATTTTGTATTATACTACTGCTGTGTATTAATTGAAGAGAGGACAAAAACTGTGAATCCAACTCTGAAAGCAAACCCTCCGAACTGAATTTGAGTATCTTAGAGGTTCATGAATGTAGCAACCCTGGTGAAACTCACCAATCATCTCTCCCTGGTCGTGGATCATCACTGCCAAGTCCTTGAAGATCTGGTTTACATCCATGATATCCGACTGAAACAAAAACAACATATCTGATCCAACCGATTCCAGGACAGGACAGGATTTTTTTTGTCATTAGCAAGAGTGAGAGATTCCTATAAACACTAACTGGGATATAACTCCATCTCAATCCCCTCTCTGTGATTACTCCAAATGTTGTATTCATTGTTAACAATTAATAGACATTAATTGACAAGAATAGAACTATGAGGGTAACAATGAATTTTTGGAATTCTTTGAACTTGTCACAACCCAATTTCTTCCTCAGTGATCACAAAGTTGATGTCATCGTTAAAGCAAACAGTTTTCCCTCATTGTCACTATATATTAGAATTAAAAACCCAACTTAAAGGAGATAATGACCTCAAGCTGTCTGATGTTTGTTTCTCTCTCCTTGATGAGCTCCAGGTCCTCCTCTGTAATGCCAGCCTCTTCTGTCTGGGTGGTTGTCTGACCCCAATCATCTTGGCTTTACAAAAACAGGAGAACAAAACTCAAACACAGGCATACATCTGTAAATATTGTGCATGAAGACAGGCTGTATAATTGTTACTGTAAGAAAATGGACAAGGCGCTAACTTCAGTCACAGTGCTGACATGACCTAAACCTGCTCTTATATCCTGGTGCATTTGCTGTTTTCAGTTGACTGTCCTCTACATTTAGCCTGAAGGAATACATGAAACACTTGCAACATAAACCTTACTACATTCCTTCAAAGGCAAACATTTGTGACTGTCCCTAAATATTTCTGACATCCTAAGAGAATTTCTCAATGTCTTTCTATAGTCGGAATACACCATTCCATTGTGAGAAATAATTCCCACACCATTGTTCTTCTCAGAGCAACAGCAACACTGCCCAGCCTTTTATCTGGGAAAATGCGTGCTACCCTGAATTCTTGTGTCAGTGGTGTAGTGTATGCACAAAGTTTTCAAAGCCTTATTTAATCTGAATCTAGCTACTTAAGCATCCGCATTTGACCACGAGCCTATCACTATTCTTCGTGAGTTGGTAGATGTCAAATATGACACAATGAAAGTGACTCAGTGCCTTCGCATATGAGTCAGTCAGTCGCAGCAAATTCTGTCTTTTTGCCTGATTTGGGCAAACATTTTATTTTACTGGTATTGTGGCACTAAACAATTCATTGAACATTTTTAATATGAAATTAGAATAGAAAAATACAGATGAAAGATATAATACATTTTTGGGGGCATCACTCCCAAACCCCCTTGCCTCCACTGTGGTTCTCAGTGTTTTTACTCAGATTTGGCATTGTATGTCAGCAGTATCTTGGTGAATGCCCCGAGTTTGTCAGAAAATGAGTACACCTTGAAATGCTATGATATTTCAGGTATTCTGTGACCATTTAGAAGCCTGTGTGAAATAAATTACGCTTACTTATCAAAGGAAACAAGTTTTTCATCCCGGGAACCCTCTTCAACCTAAAGGAGAAGAAAACCAACAATATCAGTAACAAGTAGAACCTCAACACTTGCATATGTAAGGACAGGTACACATTGTAATGATTCCATTAGTGCTGAAATGAATAATGGATTACTTAACAGAAAACTGAAAGCACTTCAATAATCAATTAATCGTCATGGTCATTTATAGAGAATAAGTACCAAACATTTGCTGGCTCCAGCCTCTCAGATGTGAGGATTTGCTGGTTTCGGCTCTTGACAGTTTAGCTATGGCTACGTTCAGACTGCATGCCTTAGTGCTCAATTACGATTTATTGCTCATATCTGATTTTTTTTGTTTGGCAGTTCACACTGAACCACTATCAATGTTCACTTTGAATGGCCTGCGTGCGATACCAGTCTGAACAGATCACACTCCTGAAGTGACCCGCCTGTGCAAAAGAATAACTTTACGTCACTTACTACATGCTCGCCCAGACATAAACAATGCTCATCCAAACATGGAGGCTGCAGTTCTACTCAAAATCACAAAATTGATGTGCAGTGGAGGTCAGCTGCGAAATCGCAGTCACATTATTATGCGGGCAAGGAGGCGAAAGAGGGCTAAGATTTTAATGATGGCTTCCCATGCAATCGTGGTAGCTACTTCTGTGGAGAGAGTTACATGGGTTAGAGGCAGGAGCCAGGAGTGGTGGGATCGTGATGTGGATGATTTCACAGACAGGGAATTCTTTCAGAATTTCAGGATGTCGAGGGATACTTTCCACTTTCTCTGTCAGCGGCTTTCTGCAAGACATTCGCAGCAGGACACTGAGTTGAAGCGACCCATATCCCTGAGGAAGAGCGTGGGGAGTGCTTGGAGTGGGGTGGTACTGGCTAGCACAACAGGGACGTGTTACCTCTCGTTGTCCAATCTCATTGGCATCGCCAAGTCCTCTGTCTGCTCAATTGTCCATGAGTTCTGCAATGCCGTGCCGTACACTTGGATGGATGCATCACCCCAAATACTTATTAGATCTCTAACCTCATTGTCCCTCTACTGAAATGCTGCATCACCACTGTCCTCCATCCTTCTTGTTTTCTTTCTTGTGTTTGGAAGACCCACCAGCACGACATGACAACAAATGTCAAGTTGAAATGAAGTAAAAGTCTCATGAATTCCGAT
The DNA here is from genome assembly GCA_900312555.1 of Lamprogrammus exutus. NCBI lineage: Eukaryota > Metazoa > Chordata > Actinopteri > Ophidiiformes > Ophidiidae > Lamprogrammus > Lamprogrammus exutus. Next base: position 10,944 of record OMOW01106759.1, read on the forward strand.
CTGACTGTTCAGACTGCAGCAATATTGTCACAATCAGTTATGTATCGGATTCTAATGCCACATATGAAAGTGACCCAAATCTGATATGAAAAGATCAGATTCAATATGTTTCTTGCTGTTCACACTGTTCTAAAAACATCAGATTCATGTCACATATGAGGAAAAAATCGGATCTGGGCTACTTAATACCTGCAAGTCTGAACATAGCCTAAATCAAGATTCCTTGAAGTTATGGCATAAACAGCAACTCTAGGCCATCTTTACTCATCATCTTTACTCTCTACTTCTATTATACATCCACTATACCATGAAATGAAACAGCCAATGGCTCTAGGTGCATTCCAAATTTTGAATCCTACCGATATGCGGGATCCAGCTCTCGCTCTGGCAACTGACTCCTTTTCTTTCTCTGCTGCACGCCGCTGGACTGCCTGGAAGTTGTTGAGAGCTGCCGAGAAATCATTCATCAGTCGATCCCTCTGAATCTTCTGCTGCCTCTGGAGACCATAGACCAGAGAGTGAGAGAGTGAACAATGGCAGGTAGAGAGATGTGAACACAGTGGTGAGAAGCGTTATATCACATTAAGCACAAGTGTATCAACTCTATTCAAAACACTTTTAACCAGCTTTGATATGTTACAGCCATAACATCAAAATCAGTAAAGGATCTGAATATTAATCTCACTAGGGCTGATTGTGAAGTGTCACTTTTACTGCTTCTTACTGTGCTATAAGGTGATAACCTCAGTGTTACTTTGCTCTCAGTTGCTATAAACAGCCCATCCCAGCCATGACATTCAAATGAGATTTACTCATTTTCAGTGTTATTGCTTAACAGCTAAGATGTCCTCTTTTCTTTACTTTCACCATTATTCTAAACCAGAAGTCCACTGACGAATACAGACACTCACTTGCTCTGAAGGAGATGAGGGCAGAGGGATTGAGCCCAACTCCTTCAGGTGCTTGTTGGTTTCTTTTGCAAGTTGGTTGGTATAGTGTTGTATCTGCTGCCTGTGAAAACACCCACAGACTGATGAGTGTGTGTGAATCCGTTTAGGTGTGAATAATAATGCTGAGCACTTTGAAGATTCATCAATTTTACATTGCAAAATATTACAGAAAAGTGTGAGCCGAGAGGCATGTTCAGATATACGCTAATTTAGCAGTGAAAACTGAAGTCAATATAACATTGGTGGATAGTTTGAGCAGATAATTTTACAATCGGAGTGAAGCATTTCTCAAACTGAAACATTGTATGTAAACTCAGCTTTGCCTTGCAAAGGATGCACAGACCTTAGACTTACACTCTTTAGTAGCCCACAGCCAAAACGTAACAGGGATAACAATTCTGACGCAACGCATAACTTTAGAATTTGGGGTGTTATTAGGTGCTACAAGAAAAGCAGGGATTGGCTTTGTAGCATTCATTCACCCATCAACATTTATAAACAACATAGCAATAAAAAAATATGGCCACACCCTGTGAACATAACAGTTATAACCGTTCCAATACAGTCAGTGTTTCCGTGTTTCCCTTCCCGCCTTCCCTTTCTTGCAAAAGCTGATGTACATCTCTTCCCAAACATGAGAAAAGCTTTAGCTGAAACCCTATCGGAGCCTATCTCAGCAGTCATTGCGAGACGCGAGAGGAATCAATTCATTAATTTGAAACAAAAAAAATCACTGTAACTTCATGTGACACAAAACATACAAGGGTCATGTCAAAGGACACAGAGGACAGTAGCAGACAGAGGGGACTACAGGGAAAATACATTTCATGTAGTAGATTTACAGGATGCAGGGACAAGTCAAGCTCATGCAAGCAAACAGATCTATTTCCAGTCACTGTCCCTGTCTTTGCAGCTGAAGCTACTGAAAGACCCCAATATCTAAAGACAACTCTGTGCTGGTTCTGAAAAAAATAGTCTGGAACTGTGCCCACTGCAATTGTTGGAAGTGCCTAAAATAGGTAATGCTGTCACATACAGTCGATCCTGGAGTTCACTGGTGTCTTGTCTGGTCCCCAGCTGGTTCACCATGCTCTTGATCTGAGCAGCTGTCAGGAGAATGAATACATGTGGTAAGTCTAAATCATATAATGCACGCACACAGTACAATAAAACTTAAAAGAGCTATGAATAGAGCATTGCAGCAGTAGAACTATGGAATTAGAGTCATGCTACTGGGTGTTTGAATTTGAATGCAAAAGTCTGTATTGTCTGTATAAGTCTGTAATTATATATTTTTTAACATGTGAAACTGAATATTGAATTGAATTTTAATTTCAAGGGCCGTAATAGACAAATATAAAACCTGAATTTTAAATTCAAAATAATGTAAGCATATATCAAATCCCAAAAAGCATTCAGTTCTCGATCCATTCAAACTTCCAAATTTACTTTCAAAATAACATCCATGCATCTCTCTGGACAAACCAGTGGACAACAGAATTGTCCACTTTTATACTGATTATACGTATTATTTTCTTTCCCCACCTGCCTTCCAGTACGGATGTGATTTGTCAATTGTTATCATGTGACACCAAAATGTGGTACTTCTTTCTCGGTTTTCTATGAATATGGTATATATATATATATAATATATCTTCCATATTGGCTACGGAATTCTGCCTGCCTTCTTGTCGCAATACAGTTGGGGAAAAAAATAATCATTCCCACTCCAACATACTAGGTGGCAGACTGGTGTCCGAAGATTGAGCATGTAACAGAGCAGGGGAAACTGAGAATGATCAGTCTCTGGAGCAATCAAGCAGAGAGGCATTTTTCATACTGTAAGTCTGGACTGGGAGGATCCCGGGTCATTCATTTCTCCTCCAGCTACATCCGATGCTGGCTAAGCCTAATTGATTGACGGGTCTTATATTGATCTTTTACAGCCTTTGAAATTCAAATTTAATGTCAGATGTTACAATACAAATTCAAAAATGTATAATTAAAATACAGATTTTTGCATTCTAATTCAAACACCCAATGACACGACTGTAACTCCATATGGAACACCTACTGTTCTGTGTGATCTTCTGGATGTTGGAGCTGCATGTCTGTATGAGGCTGCTGAAGTCTCGTGGCATAGGCCGGTAGCTGTCTGCTTTGCCATAAGACATGTCTGAAGGAGTGTGTGTGTACCTCAAAGGACGACCTTTGGATTGGAACAAATTAGAAAAAATGAAAATGACATAACGCTTTAGGGACTCCTTAACCACAGCCATATTTATTGAATGATGTAACTGTGCAAAAATTAAGACAGTCAGGCTCGTGACAAAGCTGTGCAGGCCCACTGGCTATTTAAATAAAGACCTTTAACACAGTCGGCCTACGCGAACTCATCCTGACACAGGAGGCTGGAATAAGTGCTTGACATCTTTGTTTCAATTCTGTTGGCGTTCACAAAAGCCTGGCTCGTGTACAGCTCTATACTAAAGAAAGATGAGTTATCGTATTAACATTTTGTTTTTGCTTAAGGTTATCCTGCTTTGTCCGGACTAATTTTCGGCTAAATTAAGATTAGCTAGCCTGCTAACGTCGGTTAATTCAAATGCAGCGAGAGAGCAAGTTGTATTAGCTGAACTTATCGTAGTCATGACAATGTGCTTAAAATCGGTGTTAGGATATGTGGACATGTCACCTCAACACTTCAAGACGGGTAGAGCTAGCTTAGCTGCTATCTTTCGTTATCTAGCGAACATTACAGCAGATCATACAGATATCCGCTCAGCTGTTAGTTTGTGTCTGGCTAAATTGTAAGCTATCAGTTTAAAAGAAAATTAGAATTTCTTTTCTAATAAACAGCCATAGGCAATAATACATATTCAATTAAAGGAAAATGTCTCCATACAAAAACGTAAAGTAATACTTGCTTGTTTTGGCTGCTTAAAATAAATACACAAGCGTATTGTTTTTCCTGTGGTACCGAGACTGCTTTTCCGGATCTGTGACGCAAGCACGTAATGTTAAGAATGATACGCTGCAGGATGTTTACTCTTTAATCCTGATCTGACTGTAACAGTTCATTATCGTTTTCCTACATAATAATTTTGTAGTGTTTTATTTGCATAAATGTGTCTATTATCTTACATTGTTTCCTGTCATTTGTTACTTTTGTTTCCAATGTTGTCCTATGTTCTCGTTAATTGTTCAAATAAAGTTCATTTAAAAAAAAAAAGGGACGGGCGATACTGCCATTTTTAATTCCATATCGATATAAGTATTTCTTGCAACAAAATTATTACAGTGATGCCGATACTGCGTTTTTACTTTTTGGTTAGAACAAGAAGTTTTTTTTTTATTAAATAACAGTGAGCGTGACTATTTAAATCTATATAATATATTTTATTAACTGGTACAAGTTAATCCAAATGTGAAAAGTAAATCACATACCAAAAGCTGCCCATAATAGCAAATGTATGACAAAATAAATAAAAATTATAAAGTAAATAGCCTCCTTTTACATTTATATAGATTTTATTGTGTAAGGAAATTCTAGATGCAGTAATCAAACCCCTACTGAAAAAGTCAACACTGGATCCAGGCATCCTAAACAACTGTAGGCCTAGTTCTAACCTTCCTTTCCTCCAAATATCCCTGAACGTTTATAGGCTGACCATCTGATAAATTATTTTACCTCCAACAACTTATTTGAGCCCTACCAAATTGGTTTCAGGCCATTTCACAGCACTGAAACCACCATGACCAAAGTAGCTAATGATCTACTTTTTACTGCTGACTCCACCAACACCTCTGATCTAATCCTCCTCGACCTAAGTGCAGCATTCCACACGGTTGATAACAATATTTTACTCGACCGTCTTGAAAACGTCGTAATCTGATACTCTTAATGGTTTAGATCTTTCTAACTTAAGGTCCCACTTTGTTCTGTTAACCGACACCAAATGGAAGGCTCTGAATGGCATGACCAGCGTGTGGAGCTCCAACCTCCCTCAACATATAAGGCTCAGCTTCTTCTCTGCAACTAGAGTCTGTTCCTCTATATGTCTGTGAATGCTGGACCTTGAAACCTAGCCTGCAGGAGTCTGGATGGGTGCTACACCAGAATGCTGCGTGCAGTACCTAACATCAACCAGAACGAGCATGTTACAAACAAGCATCTGTATGGGAGGTTATCAAGGGTGAGGGATGAGATACAAGCCAGGAGAATGAGGCTGGTCAGTCACTGCCAGAGGCAGGAGGAGCTCCCAGCCAGCAAACTGGTGCTACAGGAGCCAACACACGGGCATCGATCACAAGTGC
>OMOW01106763.1:0-11404 GCA_900312555.1 Lamprogrammus exutus
CCATACTTACGAGCGGGTGTGTGTTTGGTCCGTTAGAGCGAGAGCGGCTAATAGCGATCTGAGCTAACGTAGGAGTTCTGCCGTCTCAGTCATCACGTGGCGGTAGCGCAACCCGGCATAGGGCACCCAGCCCATGATATACAGGCTTGAAGACCTGCCGGGGGTCCATGAGGAGAGGAGTACCGAAATGAGGTCATGTCACGTCTCCGCTAGCCAAGACTGGCAAAATCTGACCCGTTTCTCTGTGACCTCTCTGAAATTGTTTTCCGCCATTTTGATATATTTTTTTTTTTTTTTCAAGTTCAAGAATGTGAAGTCCTGATCCCAGAGCAACAGCCCAGGTAAGTAGATAAGGGTGGTGGGGGGGAAACAAGTACTTGAATATTCTGCTGCCAAAACTGTTAGATTGATGACCAATAATGCAAGGTCACTGCAGCATTCAGCATGTCCAAATGGCAACATTACATCAATTATGGAGGTCTACACACCTATGGAGTAAATGTGTTGTGTGAGTACATGCTTGAAAAATAATAACAAACGTGTTGTCCAAACACTGTTCTCACACAAACTCTGCTTTCACAGTAAACTCCAACACCTTAACCACTGAGCAATGAGGCTACGTAACAGTACCTCAGTTATGACAACAGGCAGCCCTTCAAATAACCATCGTCTCCACAACACATGCTGAGCTCAGTGTGTCTGCCAGTGCTGCCACACCACTGATTTCTTGGACATGTCTTCTTTCTGCTTTAGTGTCCACTGGACCATGTGTTGTGCACTGATTGGACACAATGTAGATTTGTGACAGCGACGTATGCTTTAACCCAGCATAAGTTACACAACATTTATTACTTCTACATACATAGATGAGACATTTAAATTGACTGCTAAAACCTTAACCTTCACAAATCATATAACTGTGTGTCTCCTATGGACATGACTGTGTGTGTATCTGTGTATGTGTGTGTGTATACCTGAACATGTTATCTGGAGAGCAGGCTGAGTTGTTTCCGGTAGACACACTGGTGTCCATACTGTCGGAGCTCTCCAGACTCAAGGTGTCATAGGGCTGCTCTCCTCCTGCTGGGCGCTGGTGGTGCAGGATGGAGTGGTGCACCAGAGGAAGGGGGCCTCCAGAGCTGTGGCACAGTGAAGGGCTGTAGGCCATTACTGGGGAGCAGGAGGGGGAGGAGGATGTGATGAGGTGGGACTGGGAGCCATGAAGTGCCTCCCACTGACACTGAGCCTCTACTGCTGCTCTCTGTTTGAGCTCGGCCAGACGACGCCGCTGCTCTTCGATCACCTGCTGACCTTTTGAAAAAAGGATTGAGTTAGGATTGGTATATCTGTTACAGAATCAGTTCAAACAGTTCAAACAACATGAGCAGCAGAAACACCTCAGCAGAGCTCCATTTATTTCCATTTAGAGATGAGAGATCTGGGAAACTACACATGCCTGAATGAGCTTGATGGCCAAACAAAGTTCATTACAACTCATTTATCACAAGCATAAGCTGTTTACAGCCGATTTCCATTTTCCCTGCCTGCTTCATAAATAGTTTTGCATGGCAAGTGCAAATGATGAGAAACTTGAAAGGTATTACAAATCTGTCCCTTTATGATGACGATGGTGAGAAAATTTAGCAATTTTTATATTATTTTCAATAAGCTGACTTATTTACGTACCAGATTGATATTACAAAAGTCATTCGTGTTTTTTTGTTATTTTAACATCTCACTTCTCATATATCACTTTCATAACTGGGTGTTGGTATCTCGCAGCCAAGTAAAACTAAACAGCGGGTTTGAATTCAAAACTCTTGTCTGTGTTGGGTCGAGTCAGACTCAGACAGCACTCTTGGGTTACAGGTTTGGGTCGGGTTCAAAACTCCTGGCCCGATTCAAGCTCTAGTGGAATGTGTACACATCGTAAGGAAACCTTTCAAACAAGCTAATTATACTGTAGCTCAACCCAAGCATCCACCAGCTGGAGAATAATTTCAAGTTTTATCACTAAATGTAAAATTGTCACCCACAATAGCCCATTAACAATAAGACCATCAACCATGCACAGTACAAGCACGTGTTGTCTCAATAGCGCAAGCCTGAGCAGGATCACAAAGCCCCAAAATGGCCCATAACCAAAAAGTTTCAACAGCTAGAACAACAGTTACAATGCTATCAAACTCCTCACACTTTACTTTCATGCCCTGTGTGCTTGATATGGGCAGATCCATGCGTAAAGTGATGCCAAAGTCAATAACTCAAAAGAGGTAGCACAATGAACACTAAACATGCAATATTAATTCTGTACCAGTAGGAACATTCATGGAAAATAGTCTGAAGAAAACATTTTCAGCATTACAGAGAAAGGATCAAAGGGAAGAATTAATGACATGCCAGAGACAGAAAAGACTGAGAAAGAAGGAACAAAGCAATGTCATGTGAAGTTTCAAGTTCAGGTAAATGTTGCCTTTGATGGAGAAATCAATAGGAGAAACCTGCCAGACTGGCTCATTGTTTTGAAGCCTTCATACTGAGCTCCTTATGGTTTCCTGTTAAGTAGCTGTGCAAAATGCAGCGTTTCTACATTTTGCCAATTAAATTCCAAATTTATTCCATGACTTTTCCATAACTCCCAACCAAATTTCCATGACATTGACAGAGTAATACATAAGGCAACATTTACTACTTTGGCATTATCAAGCTAAAGTGACTTCAGGAAGGAAATGAAATTGAAATAAAGTACTCTCCTAAATGTAGTAAAAAAGAAGTATTTGCTGTTGGTGCAAGTTGTGAACGTTTCTGCAAGAATGATGTGAATCAATAACTTTAAGTCCACATAACTTCTGTGGATTGTACACCATTGTTGGATTCAGATATTTGTGTTTACTGACATCCTCAATGCTTGATGAAACATTTGTAGAAACATTAGCTGTAAGTTAAGTGAAAAAAGAAGATATTCTACTCATTTCTATGGTACTTACTTAAGTTGCAGCCAGCTAGCTGTAGTCTAACAAACATTAGCAAATTCAGTAATCACATGAGAATAGGGAATTGCAAGATGCCTCTTGACTAAGACCATCTGGTTCTAGCTTCAGGTTCAGGTTCTAGCTTCAGGTTCAGGTTCTAGCTTCACTTGTCAAGATTAAGATTATTATTAATAATTACCACAACTTATTAAAAAAAAACTTTTGGGGTGTTTTATGATTTTGTTAAATATTCTCAAGCTTGGAAAACAAATTTTAAAATACAGGATTTTTCCAGGACTTTGATGACTGTTGAAACCCTGAAAGTGCCTAAACTGTTGCCTCTCTGTTGTCAGGATATTAAAAAAATTAGATCTTAAAATAAAATTGAAAACAGACTAGATGACATCTCAGTGGGCACTTGCTCCTGATATTTTTTTTGATGACCGTTAGCAGCTGAGTAAGAAAGTTGGTTTCGGACAATGAGTGCACTGCATGAAAACAAAACATGACGGCCACACTCCTGGACACAGTGATGCGTCAACCTGCTGGGCAGTACTCGGTCGTGGGCTGTCTGGAGGAGAGGGGTTCTGTGGTACAGCAGTGCAGGCACAAACAGACATACGGAAAACCTGAACTGCAGATAATAACAGATGTAGCCAGTTTAGATTTTATCTCCACATAAGTCATGTTGAGTCTTGCTTATGCCTCTTATAGTGCGATAACAGTGATCTTATGAGTTAGAAATGATCGGAGCAGTAGTCAAATGTGAGATTTTGGCCTTAATTTTCTGACATTGGTCTCAAGGGCACTAAAAACAACATCCATGAATGTGTCTCATACTATGAAAAAGGACCATCATTTGTACTAATGATGACCTCAAAGATGAGACCTCTGAATTATCTCACGATTGTTGATTTTTTGTTTGCATTAGCCCAATATCACTCAGTCTGCAAGAACAAGCCAAGTGAATTGACCATGTCCGTGCGAGAAGAAGATCAAACTGCTTGAGATTGCAAGTGACAGCGGCCTTCAAAGTTTGTTTAAGACGACTTCAACTCTGCTGAAGTTCTAGATTCAAATCAAGGTGGAACATCCTGAGATCGCCACAAAAGCACTGAAAACCTTGCTTCCATTTCCAACATCTCTCTTTGTGAAGCGGGGTTTTCTGCAGTGACAGCAACCAAAACGAAATGACGGAGCAGATCTGGACATAAGGAGCAAAGTTCGGGTGTCATTGTCTCCCATCACCCCTAGGTGGCACCGTCTCGTTGCAGGGAAACAAGCTCAGAGCTCCCACTGATTCTGCGTTATGTTGAGTTGTATTTATTATGCACTTTATGTTTGTTTGTTTTTATGCCGAATCTATATTCTGGTCATTTAACCCCTCCCTGCAATGGCCGGTCCGTGAAAATATTGTCTTACAGGAAACCAGTCTGATGAGAAATTACATCTTGGATTCAACGTATTAATAACTATGAAAAAAAACACAGATTTGTTATCTTTAACTTAATTAATAATTTAATCATTAATTAACAATTAATGCTCCCTATTAATGAGTAATCATGCAATGCAGGAGCTCTGACTAATAATCAATTAATTCTTACTGAGCTATTCAAACAATTATTGACGAATGCTATTTATAGGTGCTTGTTATTGTAAAGTTAAACTCTAGTTTACCTTTCTGCTGCAGGGCCAGTTGTCTTTTGGTCTCGATGTCCTGCAGGGTGGCAGCCAGGTTCCTTGGCAGACTACCGGTGCTACTGGCCACCAGCAGGGGGCTCTGTGGGGTGAGAGATAAAGGAGACAATTCCTCAAACTTCAACGACAAAACCAAAGCACAAACATACACACTACTTTATAAAGAAAAACCCTCTGGATGTAATGGAGAGCAGTATTACATTGAAACAACTGACAGCCTCAAAAATGAGCACAGAGCTGAATTAGCTCCTCTCTGATAAAGGTATAATTTATTGCTGGCTTATTTTATCAGATCATATTGGACTGTGCAGATGTTTGTTTTTCAGGTCACAGAGTGTAATTGCTGGTTTACTGAAAGATCAATTTGGGAGATTTTAGGTCATTCTGACAATGTTCAAACTCTGACGAGGTCACAGTTGTAAACCAATGAAAAATCGATATGAAATGTGAAATGCCTGAAAACTTTACATGTCTTTATATTTTGCATGTTGCTTTCCTTTTACATTTAGAATCCTTTGCCAACTAGTTGGAATATTTGGATTAGCAAACCAACTTAAATTTTGTTTAGAAAACATAACAGGCCAATTTGTCAAAATAGTGTAGAAACATTGAAACCAAATTCCATACGTTACTATACTGCAAAGAAACTCTGACAGTTAGCTATCCTCACTATCACCGTGGAAATGAACAAATCCCAAACCCTAGAGGTTGTGTTGCGTCCCAGTGTTGCTGCTCCATGTTGCATAGCAGACCCAGACCCTGTTTTAGGTTGATGAAATGACTGCCCTGCATCATCACCCAGCTTGGAGCGGAACACCTGAGGGAGGGAGCACACATATAGAATCCATACATCTAGATTAGGAAATGCTGATAAATTGTTCTTACAATTCCAAGTGATGGCGGAAATGCTGTAGTACAACAATGTAACATCCACCATGGATGAGCTGCAAGCTGGAAAATAATGGTTTGAAGCATCATGAGCATTGTGCTGTTAATGCCACAGATTATTGATGATAAACAATACTTCATCAATACATCAAAGATTCAATCAATGGCTCATTTTGATACAATGGAGTAGAGCTCTGCGTTCACTCACTCACTCACACACTCACACACACACAGAACAGAAACATGCTTTAGGGGTGGTACTGTAGTTTCCTATTTTAAGTTTTCTTTCTGCTGCTGCTGATATTTTTTCTTTAAAAACAGCTTTACACATATTAACTGCTTTCATGCTATGTATCAAACCAAAGAATGAATTGACAACCACTTCAGAAAACACTTTCTAAATGAAAATCCTGTTGTGATCTTGTAAATGTGAGTGTGAGTGTCATTTTGTTCTCCAATATTAGATGTGACACATCAGGATGACAGGCTGATGGATGGATGATGGATATTTATTAAATTTATAACCAAAAGAAACATTTTACTTTAGTTTTTGCATAGTTTGAGTTATGCTGAAATCAGACCAGATTTTTTAAGAAATGTTTTCTGGCACATATTGGACAATTGCATGGGACTTACTACAGCTCCCTGCTTGAGAGGACCACTTATTGGGCCTGTAAAGCCATTTCACTGTATGTGATACTGAGCTAATTGACTTGAAACCCTGAATTCCTCTTTGCAACCTTTCCCATTTGAGAATGCAGCATTGAACAACTTCTCTCTTCATCTACAACATAGATTTACACACACAGATCGGAGTGCTCTAATGCATTATAGCATGCAGAGAGGGAAAAATGGAATTTGAAGGAAGATGAGAGGGCCCTCTACCTGCAGCACAGGCCTGCGCCCTGAAAGCGCCTTAGCAGGCAGAAGAGGGGTACAGAGCCCGCTGGAGTGTCCAGCTGCCATCAGCTTCTGATACCACCGCTCTAAATCTAGCTGGAGGACAGGAGGCCTACTGCCCTCAAACTGGAAATGAACGCCATAGAGGAGCCGAGGATGGAAAGAGGGAGCAGGACAGAAAGAGAGAAGAGAACAAAAGAGAAGATAAAAAGAGAACGAGATTAACAAGCATTCAAAGACAGAGCAAAGGAGAAGAATCATTCATGTTTTATACGTGTTTAAATTTAAATTTTTTAATTTTTCAAAGTGCTTTTTTTTTTTTTATGTCCTCAACATATCCATATTATTTTCTTTGAATTATGCTTTCTAGTCTCACACTGTGATATTTGTATTTTAAGTTGCTGGATCAAAACTTTATGTGGCTGCTGCAGTGATCCAGTTTCTCCAGAAGTGATATATATATATGATAAATATAGTGCCAATTTGGAAATTTTGGCAAGGGTTTTGTACACTCTTGGCACATTGTGGCATCATTCATAAAAAACCTATGACTTCTTACTTTGGTTGTGCCAAAGTTGACATAATGAGCCAGGAAAACCCAAGTTTTCAGAGGGCTGCCATATGTCAGCTTTGTTGCTCACCTTGAAAATTAATTATTTCACAAAAACATCAAGGTGTCCCCCTTCTAAGGATACCACTATCAACAATGTAGTTATCCCAAATCCCAAATTACAAAGATGATATATTTGGATGTGTAATTTAGGAAGAATTATAAATTAAGGGGAGGTGGATGTTAAGAGGTTAGTTTATTCCACACACAAAGTATATTAATTTCATAGTCATCGGCTGGAGGAGGTTTTGTCTTATTTATGCATTTGGAAGTGCAATCCACTCTTGCTAGTGTCCACCTGTCACCTAATGGAAAAGGCACTAGTACCCCTTAAACATGTGCACGCACAGCTCAGTAAGCAGCACTCGAGGGAGGGAGAACACACACCTCTGCAAAGAGAGAGAGGGAAGAACCAGGAGCAGAAAAGCAGGAAAAGGCACAGTCTACAGGTTTAGGCTGCTGGGGTTGGCGAAGCAGAGAGGTGGGGGAGGACTCCAACTTTAGCATCTCATACATCTGATGTAACTGGCCGACAGTCACATAGTCCTTCCCACAGGCCACCCACAAACACACAGCAGGAGAAGAGAGGAGAGAGACAGGAATGAAGACGAACATGTCAGTAAGACCAGCATCCGAAGGAATACGTACAAGTACACAGCAGGGCTGCACGATTTTGCCAAAACATCATATTGTGAATATTCTGAAAAATATTGCGATTTGATCTAAGATATTATAATAATAATAATAAATTTTATTTCTATAGCACATATGGTAAATATATCACGTGACTGCTTTGTTTCAGGCTGAAAATGCATAAAATCACTGATTTCACACTGTTTCACAAGTGTTTATTTAACAACAAAAAATAACTAAAATCTAAAATTATACCACCCTTACCACCCTTATACATCAAAACAACCCAACAAAAATGAGTTAGATTTAACAATGCAAGTTGTTGTTGCTCTTACCTTGACCTTAGTTATATTAAAATATCAACAGTTAATACACTAGGATCTTTAACATTTTAAAGTATATATATTATTCTATATATTATTTTACAATTGACAAAGTCTATGGAGTTGATAAAGCAGAGGACCGTCTCCTCTCTGGCACATGTAGTGCAGCCAGACATTATCTAGTAATTAATTAAATTGCAACCTTTCATGATGTCACACATTTCATATCATGATATTTCAATTTCGATTCAATTAATTGTGCAGCCCAAGTAGACAATTTCCCTCTGCATCATACATACTGCAGTTTCCAACCATTGTGTAAATTAACATTGCCCTCCATCTTTAGACAAGCTGCTAACACCAAAGGCCCATGTAGCACGGAAGAAAGCCAACACAACATGATTAACAGCAAACCAGCATAGGGAGCATGGTGATATGAAAATGAGAGAGGGTTGAGAGCGATGGGGCAGAAACTAGTCAAGCTAGTAAGGAAGGTCAGGAAAACAGACAAACAGACAGTGATGTACCTCGCTGATGCCAGTTAATGCACCATCTATGGCAAACGAGTGGCTGTGCTGCTGCTGCCATACATCTTACAGACATCCGACAGTACTCCTAAGTACGGGCCAACAACACGATCAGACAAGATGGCAAGCCATGATGACCACGTTGCATTTCTGAAGTTCAGTACATTCACAAACACAGAGCCTATGCACAATGCCCTGGATTTCTCTTCTTTTTAGGATTTGTGATTATATTTTATCTTGAAATGCTGTTATTTCAGCTAAAAGGTCCACAGTGCATGTAAAAACAAACAAACAGGACAACAGCCAAGCAACAGAAATGTAAGCATCAAAAACATAGGCAACTGCTTTTTTTAGTTTTCAAAGGGTTCCACTTCGACCATATGTTATGCTGATGTGACCAGCATAACATAATCAACCTCAAAAGTGTTTCAGTTATGTGTTTTTCTCATTGAAAGACGACCTTCAAAGACTTCACTGTTAACTGTAACAAATGATTGTACATAATGATTGAACTTGTTCATTACTTTGGGACTCGAAAATAAAATTACTGTTCAGAGTATTTTTTGTGGAGTGGCTTGACCTACATTGTCCATCAAAGTATGTAGACGTAGCAATATCGTATATTGTGTAACTTAGCCTTTATTAATACAAGTCCAGTGGACACTAAAGCAGAAAGAGGACATGTCCAAGAAATCAGAGATGTGACCTCACTTTGCACTGACAGACAATAGTGTGACACACAGAGCTCAGGGCTTATATTTCTGAGACGGTGGTTATTTTTGAGCCTATGGTCATAACTGACTTACTGTTACATAGTGTTGCCATTCACTGTTCAAGTGTTTATTGGAGTTTATTCTGAAAGTCGGTTTGCAAAACATGGGTGAATTTTTAAAAAGTTGACAAAGTTCGAATGTGAATTGCCGGTGTTTCCATTAAATTCTACAATGTGAATAAGGTTTGCTTTTCTCATCCCACGATACTAAAATCAGAAGTCAACATGGGGCAGCTTTCCATGATCTAGTAGCTCTCTGGAAATTCATTTATTATTATATCCTCAAATCTGTTCATGTATTATGTACCTTTGCTTGAGTGCTTTCCATTGAGAATGTACTTTGTAATATGTTTATCAAAGCCTTTGTCACGCATATCCCTTTGCAGCTCTTAATAAATTGTTGTGTTGCGCTGTTGCTTCCCATCTAGTATACTGTAGATGTTACTTGTTTTTCTCTGATTAAAGTCACGAAAATCTGTCCACACAAACATGCCACAATTGTGTAAACATGTGTCACCCCTGACCCAGATATGAAATACTAGACTTTATGTCCGATATAACCACTAATTCACTATTAATTCTGTTTTCATTACAGTTGTGCAAATTACTTCTTTATCAACTATCCACAAAAGTGAACCACCTGAAGTGAGCATAAAAACTTTTTTTTTGATATTTCAGTTTTTTTTATGTGAGTTTTTCCAATTTGCAGTTACAAACTGTGCAAAACACAGGTCAATGAAAACCCCACGATAATTGTTATTAATGATGCTGAATTAGAAACAGAAATGGTCTGTGCTAGTACAAAGTACAGTGCCGGTCACATGTAAAAGTTAGAGCCCCAGTGAGAACAGCACACTAAGAGTGAGGCATGTTGCACAAGATGGCAGACAGGAAGCAGTGGGCTTCATGCAGTGATTGTTAGTCCTGTTTCCTCTGAAGGGCTGCTGGGGTTCAAGTGACAAGGAGGGGAGGGATGTAAATTGGAAGGAGAGGCTGGACACTGAAAATGCTAGGAGGAAAGGACATCCTCCAACAACAGGTCCATCTCGCTGATATGAAGCATTTTCTATTTTAACAGTGCAGGAGTGAGTGCATTTACTGCGTACCACAAGTTTATGTGACACTAGATCAAAATTCTGGGCTCCAAAATCAATAAAGAAATAAAAAAATAAACAATGTAAAAGTAAATTCATGACAAATCAATTGTCCTCCCTCTGCAACAGCTTACGTTATGTACATGGGATTCCCAGTCCTTCCAGTCCTATGAATGCTAAACAATATAATTTCCTAAAACATAAATAAAATTTTGCTTAATTTCATACCTGACAGACAACACCATAAACCTTTACCAACAGAAATTTGACATCTTACACTTTACTGCCGTACATAAAAGTGTTGAGTGATCGTATGTTATACTGTGAGCAAACATTGATTTCAGAATGTTTTCCAACAGAGTGCTGAAAAGGCCTCAATCTGACTTCCTGCTGGAATTGACAACATGCAGGGAAAATGGACCTACGGTCCAAGTCTGAACATCCGCAGACACTCTGTAATTAACTCTGCCAAGCTCAATTCTGAATACAGCTCGAACATGTTCAGTCATGTTGCTGAAAAGGAGTATCCTCTACTCAGTTATCATGAAAAGGCAAACATTGAAAGACAAATCAACCAGTTTACTTATATCGATAGAAACTCGTAGGGTATTGTCCTCAAACTTTTCCTGTCTTTGTGTTATGTGTTGTACTAAGGAGATGCACTAAATGAACTTAGCTGGAAAAAAACTAACTAACTATATAAATAAATAACTAAATAACCCTGTGATCACAGTTGTAAAACTATTAACAAATGATTTTGCATCAGCCCAATAGGCTAGGTTAAAGGGAACCCCGACTATGAAGGCATGTAGGTTTTATCAGATTAACGAAGTCATTATCTTTATAAACGTGGAATATAAAACACTTAAAACGGTGAGGTTGTTTTAAAATGGGAAATAAGTTATGATACTCGTGCGACGGCGGTCTAGACGTAGGAGCCTCGAACGATTTCAACTATGGAATTTACGCCACTTAGATTATAAAAGA
>OMOW01106819.1:0-17789 GCA_900312555.1 Lamprogrammus exutus
ATGAACAACTTTGGAATTTAATGAAACGGAGGGACCACGCCTTGAAAACTACACTTAAGTCAGGGTTAGCCCATGATAGGAGGGCTTTTAAGCATGTATGTAATAAAGTTGTAAATAAATTGAGAAAAGTGAAAGCAAATTTTTTTATTGCTCTCATAAATTATGCTAAAGGAAAAGCGGGCAAATTTGGGAAAATATCAATAGAGTTTTAAAGAAAAATAGCAACAAAGGAGGTAAAGGGTTTGAATTACAAGTTCAGGGATTTTTAACTCAAGACTAAGACCACATTTCTTCTGTGTTTGATAATTATTTTATAGATTCAGCTCAAGATCTGGCACAAGATTTTGGTTTAAGAATGGTAGTCATTATACCGCTAAATTATAATCTCCCTGTTTTTAACATCTCTGAAGTGTCAGAGTCTTCCATAACCAAAATCTTGAGCCAGTTTAAAAGCTCCAAGGCCACAGCTGTTTTTTTTACTGTGATCCTGCATTTGTAAAGAGGTACAAAAGTATCCTTTGCACTCCTATCACTCATCTTGTAAACTTGTCAATAAAAATATTCTATTTTCCCAATTCCTGGAAATCAGCAGTAACAACCTGTACAGTTATTTCAAAAGTAACTGAAAGAGTTATTTGTGACCAATTAAAAGCCCATCTAAAACCCCACTGCAATTTCCCACTGCATCCAATGCACTCTGGATTCAGGAAACATCATTCCACAGAGATAGCAAATTGCTATTTTATTTAACAAATTAAATCCAGTCTTGATAGGGGAGGTGTTGTTGTTGCTGTTTTCCTTGATCTTAAAAAGGCTTTTGATACAGTTAATCATAATGTTCTTTTATCCAAACTGTCAAAGTTCAATTTTTCTTCTAATGCAGTAACATGGATGGAGTGATACCTAAACTCAAGAGAACATTGCACAAGAATTAATGACAAATGCTCATCTTTTTCAGACTGTACCATCGGAGTTCCACAGGGATCGATCCTTGGACCAATTATATTTAGTTTATACATTACTGATGTGCCCTTGATTTGCCCAGAGGTCCACATCCAGATGTACACAGACGACACAGTTATTTACACCCATGCTAAAACAAGAGAACACGCTGTTTCCAAACTCACTGTTATCTTACTCTTAACTTGAGCAAAACTGTGGGCATGTATTTTTCTATCAAAAGAAATGACACACATCAAACTGACATCCTAGTTAAAGGAGAGGTAATAAATATTGTTGAGGACTTCAAATATCTGGGCATAATCATTGATTCTAACTTGAATTTTAAGAGACATAGAAAAAAGGTCTCCAGAAGTGTTAGAGCTAGCCTAATGAATTTTAGACATAATTGGCATCAACTACCTCTAGCCGCTGCTAAACTCTTTATGCACTCATTGATTTTCATGCACTATCTTGTGCTACAAGATTGTCCCAGGCAGGTGTGACTACGCTAAAACCATTATACATCCTTTACCAACAATCCGTGAAAATTCTTGATAAAAAACCAAGGAGCTACCATCACTGTATCATCATTCAAAACTATAATTTATTGACCTTTGACAGTTTTCTTTATTTTGAGGATATGTGCCTGATGTATAAATTAATTCATGATCTCGCGCCACCATCACTTAAACAATTTGTGTCATTCTGCAGGGATAATGTTAGGGAGGAGACCAGGGCATCAGTCAGAAGTGACTGCTCGGCTAAATTTAGGAAAACTGCTTTTGGACAATCAGCATTTTCAGTTAGAGCAGCAGATAAATAGAACTCAATTCCCACCCATATCAGAGAATGCACAAGCTTCAGTATTTTCAAAACAATACTTCAAACATGACTCAAGACAAACCAATCATGTGATCACTGATCTAAACCTTTGTATGGAATCAACTGTTTTCCAATATGGAGACCATATAATGTATATTTTGTATGATGTTTTATATGTGATGTACTCTTTGTAAATGTTGCTAATTGTATTGTTTTTAATTGTCTGTATTGTATTGTTTGTATTGCACTTTATTGTTTTGAATATCTTCCTGCCCCAGGACTGCAGATGTAAATTAGCTATATAACTAACTCTGGCCGAACAGTTGTGTTGTGCATGGCCTCTGTTAAATAACCTAATAATCTGTCTCAGTAAAGGGTTTGACACTATCTGCTGTCAATAAATTCACTAACCTTGAAACTGTGTGGGAACGGAGGGGTATCACACTTGGTACCAAGCTGAAGGTCTACCAGGCAGCGATACTACCAACCCTCGCCTTTGGCTGTGAAACCTGGACTGTCTATCAGCGTCATGTCAAGCACCTAAACCATTTCCACCTGGGCTGTCTGAGGAAGATCTTGGGGATAAAATGACAAGACAAGGTTCCAGATACAGAAGTCCTCACCACAGCAGACATGCTGAGCATCCACACCCAGCTCATGAAGTCCCAAACAAGGTGGGTTGGACATGTTGCAAGGATGCTTCACACTTGCCTACCGAAGAAAATAGTCTTTGATGAGCTGAAGGCAGGGAAGCTCTCCCAAGGTGGCCAGAAAAAGCGCTACAAAGACACCCTGAGGACCTTTATGAAGTGCTTTGGTGTCTATCTGAAGTCCTGGGAAAGGCTCACTCAAGATCGAAACACGTGGTGAAACCTGGTCATAGATGGAGCAGTCTCTGCAGAGTCAGTGAGAACCCGAAACGCTGTCCTAAAATGACAAAGACGCAAGGCCAGGGCCAGAACCAGTCCTCTGGGAACTCCTCAAATTCCTCTATATCCTGCCCAGTGTGCCATAGAGAGTTCCGTGCCCATATAGGCCAAATAAGCCATATGTGTACCAATCAAACCCAAAAGCTGTTGACTGATGACGGATATTGAAGCATTGAAGTCAGATGTGTCTTTGTCATTGTCATAACTGATGGACGAACGTGTGCATGTGCGTACGTGCGTGCGCGCGCGTGTGTGTATTTATGTGTGTGAGATGTGGAACTCATAGTTAAACATGTGGTTTTCACATCTTCCACTCCTCTCCTCCTGTCATCTGCCATTGTCGTGTCTCCTTTGACAAGTCTGTTAAAAGGAATTTGGTGATGAGCTTTTCCCTGGGATATGGTGAAAGAAGGAGGCTCCGAGTACCAATCAGTTCCTGAAACTTATTTATGTGGGGATGAGATGGGACTGTGAGAGTGTGTCCATACAGAAAACACTCAGCAGTAAGCGAGTTTTGTGAGAGGAGAGAGATAGGGTTTGTTGGGGTTATTTGAACATGGTTATTTGGTCATAAGCCATACTTATTGTGTTTACAGATTTAATTGATTTCACCCTCTGGCAAAAAAAAGATTTACTTTGTGTTATATGGAACGTCAAAAGTTTTCAATTCATTTATTTTTTTCATTTCCTCCCAAGGCCAGGAAGAAACTCCAGGGAAACAGAAATGCAAAAAATCAGTGATGGCTCAATTTCTGCTCCAAAAGAATTTCACATTTAGACTGCATAGAGACTGAGTGGGGAAGAGAAAGAAGGCAGACAGAATTTCTCAGGCCTCTAAAATTACCATGTGGCCACACAGAGATGGAGGCTGATTTTGAGAAATGGGAAGTGAGAGGCAAAAAGAAAGAAAAAAGAATGGAAAAGAGAGAGTGATAGAAGCCTTGAGCTATCTTGTCATTCTCTCAGGTGGAGTGCGGGAGACCTCGCTCCCTCTCTTCACTTCACTGAATAAATGAGGGTGGGATTGTGGGGGGTTCCTGCTCTGAGCCATGCTGCTCACTTGCTTGTCCCCAGAGCAGATCATATTAACATTTTATAAAATCAAGATTTCCTGCATTTAAATAGTTGTGGTTTCACGACTGGTTCCAGTATCGTGGAGGGGGAATTCAAACCTCCTTCCATTACTCAAAGACGAATTGTTGCCTGCGCTGTTTTTACATACAGTAGGAGGCGAAAGTGGGGAGCATCCGATCGATTGTGGGGAAGCTGAGAGAGGACAAAGCCCTACAGAGGTTCCCACCTGTAGAGGTCTGAAATGATGTGATGGATGTAGAAAAGAAGGTGACTCATTCTTACTTTCTCACAACCATGTGGTCCAGGTCTCTGAATCATAAGCAGGTGTCCTTACAGCACTTTTTCCATTGTCCTCTCTATTTCGTCCTCTCTCATTGGGTCTTTCCCTCTTGTCCCTCCTTGTGGGGTTCTGAAGCCTGAGAAACTGGGAGTAAACACAGGAGCTATGATTCAGCCTGACCCCAGCTCAGGGTAGGTGGAGCAGGGGATACTGTATATAAACGACGGGAGGAAGAACTTGGGTTCAACCACAGTATATAATAAGACTAATGTTACACATACTGTTCTCATACATGTTCATAAGTGCTGTATACCCACACTTTCTACTTTTAAAAAACAGATGTGTAAACCTATTCACGTTTAGGCAGTTCCCCAAATCGCTGTAACAGTCATACCACCTTCTTATC
This sequence comes from Lamprogrammus exutus, assembly GCA_900312555.1. Classification (NCBI taxonomy): domain Eukaryota; kingdom Metazoa; phylum Chordata; class Actinopteri; order Ophidiiformes; family Ophidiidae; genus Lamprogrammus; species Lamprogrammus exutus. Next base: position 4,454 of record OMOW01106819.1, read on the forward strand.
CCCTGCTGTAGCTTTCATACATGGCAGTGATGACCTCTCTTGTCCCAGTAGAGATTCGTTCACACTGCCATCATGGATATTCTGGCTTGCGTTCGATTTCACAAGAAGTTCTGTGGCCTGGGACGAACCTGGTGGCTTTACGTATAACCCCAGCTGTATCTGTTATTTCTATCATTGTTGTTATTATGAGCAACATGGGATAACATTTTTTGAGCCTCCATCATTTTTTATGGTACATACTAATTCTCTAATTTGTAAAAATATGCAACCATGTTTTAGGAGTTAAAATCTGAAGGGAGTCAGCAGGCTCTTTCACTTGAGAACAAGTCAGGGAACGAGAAAAAGAGTATGGTTTTGCCAAGATAACTATTATTTTAGTGGAACAGCGCTCAAGCACTCCTGCATTAGTCACAGCTAATGCACTATAACAATAAAAGACTGTCCATGTAGTTAAGTTGATCTGGAGTTTTTATACCTCATCCACCAAACCTCCAGTTCCTTTCTAAAAGTTTAGCTTTGCAATGGAAAAACAGAAAAAAGCTGAGTGGGAAGATCTCATCCTGGGCTTATTCCTGATGTTCCACACTGATTAATTTTAACGTATATTGGCCCACCTGAGACAGCACAGCCAGAGTCATTTTCAGAACAATTTTCATTACATCTCCTATGTAAACATTTGCTCAGGTCGATGTCAGTTCAATTTGTCTGCTGGCTGATAAGAGGTAGCTAGCAGTGGAATTTTTAGACATATAGGCATCAGTGAAATAACAGAACACCTAATAGCAGTGTTGATATTGTTAATAAAAGTGAAAGCAGACAAGACTGTGGATGACGGCTGCCGCAGTCCCACAGTGAGCCAGGGGAGTCTTCAGTTGCAGTAAAATACCTCAACTTTAGCAGCAATCACACCTGGGTTGATTCTGAAAATTGTAATCATTTCTTTCATTTTGTATATTTGATTTACTTTGCCTGGGGCATGAAATAGGCATAGTTACTCTAATGGGAGAACATGATTGGTCAATCAATCCCAGAACAGTAATTGAGTCCATGAAGAGTAGTAGTTTGTGGTTTGGCAGTAATGGAGGTGGGTGACAAGGATGGAAATCAGATCTGTGTATGCACAGCACTGCCAACCACCCTGGAGATAAAAATGTTTGTAAATAGTTTTGAATATTTAAAGTCCTTCAAAAGTCCTTGACTTGACATTCCAGGCATTTAAACTAACTTCAAAATGGAACCATGACTTGAAAATTGAGGTAGCCATTTTGCCTTGAGGCCTCACTGCCAGGTCTTCTTAAAAGAAAACACAGATTGGACCCATCCAGCCAGGAGCATGTCAGCTATTCAGGGCTACATGTTGTTTATCAGATAAGGTACACACACAATCAGGCAGCGGAAACTGACACTGCCTAGACTTTATCATGCATGCACATACACATGCATACCTGTGTATACATATATGTATACACTCATATTATCTTTCATACGTTCAATCATACATATTCTTTCTAGCACATATATACAATCCATTTGACATATACACAGGTGCCTTTTCGTCCGTCCAGCCAGTGCCAGAGGTCCAAGTCAGCAGAGCCAAAATTAAAATTTTATTTCATACTTTTTTTCTTTTTCCATCCTCCTTCCAATTCTTTTTAACCGGTTATCAATTTCATCTCCACTCTCCTCCAAGGCCAGGGGCACGAGTCAAAGGGAAAATGACGCAAATTCACCCATGCAAATGTATTCCACCATACCATGTATGTACCTTACATATTCATTTCTGTATGCCGTCATGTGTATAGAATGTCACAGGTGAAAAAAACACACTCTGTGTTTTAGCAACACAGTGGAGATTGAGTGAGTTTCTGCTCCGGTGGCTCAGTGTCGGGGCTGTGGGTGCACCGATCTGTCAGGTATAATTATTGGAAGTTGACTCCAGGAAAACCTGTGTGGCATTTCATACATGATGTAAGCTATAGTTACCTCATCCATTCCTTTCTAAGAGTACAGTCCCACATGTGCACATGTACACACACAAACACACACTTTTTGGGCATACATACAACTTTCTTCAGACACATGCATGCACATACAACTTGTTGACAGTTCCATGAGTTTGGTAATTGTCCAGGAAGGATTATAACTCCAATAAACAGTTGTTTTGTGCACATAGACACATGCACTTCCTCACAAAATACATATACGCACACAAAATCCTCCCTGGCTACCTGACAGCTTTCAGGTGTGCTGATGAGAGCTCCCTGCCACTAATGATCCATCAGTAACTTAGTTCTGCTGGTGGTCAGGGGAACCTGAGAATGCGGTTTAGATCACACAAGAGCACCAGACCCATTTATTCTAAATTATGACACAGCATGAGAGGGTCCCAAAAAGCCCTACAAGTCATCTCATTATATGGGGACATCACTCATATACTGTAACCTGATTGTTATTCAGTTCAAGAAATAGCTCTAGGACTTCAATGTTAATGGCCAACTTGTAGTGTAAAGTTGCCTTTAAGTATAGTTATGCTGTGGTCATGCTGTGTTGTTATGGAGATGATGTGTCCTCTGGCTGCGCTGTTAAAATTTACTAGAAGAGAAATTGAATATTGATTTGTCTGACATATGTAATATTCAAGGTTATAATCCAGACACCATAAAAATCACTTGCTCATTCCTTCTGTAAAGCAGGGATTCCCTGTGTCTGAAAAGGGTCAGTAAAGTATCAATGCACTGATGATTAACAGACCTCTACAGTTGCTTAATTCTTGATGTATAACTGGGGATCCACCAGACTAAAGTAGTACCTGTTGTGCAATAACAAAGTCTTACAGTAATCCTGCTGCTGGTGAGTAATCAGGGCTAAACAGAAGTGGATACAATAGTGTAATTTCTATCTGTTTGGAGTGGAGCCTTAAGTTAAAGTGAGGAATGACTGAGGAATGCATTAGTAGGATATTTAGTAGTTTCTTGCTAAAGAGCAGGAAAAGTGGGGGCTCTCTGATTTGTTGGAGCAAATCCACCAGCTTAATGAAGGAACAACTGTGGGACCCACTGTCAGGAACCAGTATCATTTTTATACAACAATGAAACAATACACATCAAGCCTTCTGGCATCTTGCTGATGAGTGTGTGGGTATACTATAGCAACTATCTAAAGACTGTCTGTCTGTCCTGTAGCCTTAAAGTAATTATTAACTATATTGCACTAACAAAACTAAATGTGTATCTTATTAGAGTAAAAAAAAACAACATAGTGATAAAATGACTCGTGGGAAGCATGTACCCATTATGTTGAGTTATGTATTGAATGAGTTAGTATTTCAGTGCAAATTTGCATCAGTGGATTCAGGGCTTTGTATAATCTCCACAGAGCAACCCCAAACAAATGCACAGGAGCATGTATCTTTGCAATTTAGGTTAAGTCTTTGTGAATCCACCAAAACACTTCTATGTGTATTTTATATAGAACTGCCAACTGATTCCTTCATACTGACTGGCTGAGGTGTTACAAACTTTCATCATCTTGCAAAAAACATTTTTCAGCATAGCCTTACACACGTTTTGGCATTGGCAGAAAGAATATCAACAGTAGTGACAGCCCCGCATCTGGCAGGGTTGTCAGAGGGATAAAAATGAGAGATTTTACAAGAGGAGTTAACAGTACTTAAGACTGATGTGGGATACACTGAAGGCATTTCTCTCCAAACTCTGTGGGAACAATAGCTACTAGCCAAAAACAGAAAACACTTAGCTATGATCTATCTGAACTCTTTCTTCGACTGCTGTCAGCAGATTCTAGTTTGCTCTATGGTAGAATGAAAGAAAGGAGGGGTGAAATGAGGTGAAAAAGGTGAGAGGCCTTCCTGTTTCAAGTCAAGTGTTCTCTAGGTGAATCCTGGAATCCAGTCACAGACACCTCAGATACTTTGGTTTTTCTCTTTCTCTCAATTTGTCTTGATGTGGATGGATTAAGGACTGAAATGAATTGCATTACACTACAGAACACTGAAAGCTCTGTATCTTGATCAGAGGTTGTTTACTTTGACGAGGAAGGAGAGAGCTTCTTTGATTGACCTGCAAAAATTTAATGAGCCTTTCTGCACCCATGTGCTTGCATAGTTGCCTGAACATGAGCACAATACTCCCATATAACACCTATCTGCTTGTTGATTTTGGTTCCTCCAGATGCTGTTTAATACAACAGGCATGAGGAGTTTCTCCTCTTTGATGTTATTCTTAATTCTTACTATGATTGTACAGCAAATGAGAAAAGTGCAGATTCAAAAAGATAATAAACTAAGCTCTCAGATACTTTACATTTTATGTACTGATGACGAAAAAGGTACATTATTTTATCATTTAAAAGGCATTTTTGTGACTTGAACCCTAAAGAGGAATTCAATAGACAATTCACAAGGGCAAATGCTTGCCATTAAGGGAGCTTGAACACAGGTTGAAGCACACTGATCTTGATGATGACAGTATGTGACGTAGCTACCCTAAGACAAAGAGGGAGAAAATATACATACTAAAAAGTTGTGTGCTGTTTCTTTTCTTTCAGGTCCCATGCAGCCTGGAGTACTGGGATGAGCTCCAGCAGGCCTTTGTCCCGTACCGGGATTTCAGCCTATCAGAGAGCAGTGCCTGCCAGCTCCAGCTGCCCAGCCTCAGCCTCACCAACCAGCAGAAGGAGCTGGTGGCTTCGGACCTGTGGAGGATAGTGCTTAGTAATAACGGAGAGGGAGGAGATGAGCAGAGGTGAGGGGGATATGTATGTGTATGCATGTGTGTGTCTTTGTCTGGGATCATCCACAACAATGCAGATGAATGTATGTGTGTGTACATGTTACTCTTTATATGTTGCCATGAGTCTGCTATTGTGTTGTGTGTGTACCGTGTGCGTACACATGGATGACATATGAATCTACAGCATGTGTGCCGTACCGTGTGAGGGAAAGCAGAGAGTGAGCACACCCAGGCCGCCGAACACATAGAGCAAGCAATATGTCCCTCGCCCCACATCTGGTGTGCAGGAGCAGGGAGCGGGCTTGGAAGGCGTTCAGATCGACTTAATGAGATTTCCCAGCACACCAAGTGCCTGTCAGGGCCCATCCGGATTCCTTCCTGCTTACCTTGAGTGTATCTAATCGAAGGGAAGCTCACGGGAAGCAAGAGGAGTAAAGCCCCCTTTGGGTTGGCTCATACGTTCCTGGGCTTGGCCTGGATTGGGCCGGGTTGAGATGGGATGGGTTGACCTTGGCCTGCCAATCACTGTAACACCTCAAAGAACATGTTTTACTACCCTCTTCCTGCTGCCACTGCTTCTTCTCTTTATCTCTACATTTTTCGCCAGGCATTCCCTTACTTGCTCCGTGCTTCATCCATTTTTAGTCTTCATTTTTCTCTGTCCGTTTCTCAATCCAGCATTTCTCATCTTCACATGCTCTCTCTCCTTTTCACTATCCCCGTCTCTTACTCCCCTCTGGGATTTAGTGGAAGAAAACTGCCAAGCCCACATTCTGTGTGGCTTAGAGAGCTCCAGAGAAGCAGAATGGGAGGAATAAGAAAACATGTAAGAGCAGAAACTGAAAAAAGCCCCTACAATACTAGATACAGTGTAAAGCAAAATATACATCTGTGTTTCATTATAATCATACTCCAAACACTACATTTCCTTTATGTTTAAATTATTTGTCTTTTTTGATCAAAATTGATTCCCCTTTCCTTACTCACTCATTTCATCTGCCTTACTTTAGTTTCCACCAGAAAAATAACTCGGCTGCCCTGCCAACTAGAAGTAATGAAAATTGTCAACATATGATGCTTATCTTTTTAAGGAGCACTCTGCTGCACCAGCGTTTTTTAGGTCTTGAGCGTTTCCTCTTGTACTTTTTATGGTGGATCATGGTAGCAGCAAATTACAGAGCAAATGGTCATTCACTTCAATTACCTTCCATTCAACATCATCAACCATGACATGCAATTAATGTCCATGGAGAGGTTCTCCTGGAAACTGTAGCAGTAATAGTCTACCTAGACACATAGCCCCGGACAGTGAGGAGGCGCTCAGCAGTGTTGTCTCTTTTCATTCCTTTTTCTCCTGAAAAATTGTAGTTTGTTTAACTGTAGCTGTTCCATAAGGAAGTCACACAGATTGTAACACATTTGGCTAGATACATTTGGGATAATTTGTTGTTTGCTTGATCTCCTCTTCCTCTAGTTCGGATAGTGACTGTGGTTCCCAGCTACCTTGCGATCAGCTTGTATCTCCCACAGCTCTGGCAGCCTGTGCCCGCGTGGACTCCTGCTTTGCCCCCTGGTTTGTCCCCTCCCTGGGTGTGTCACTACAGGTGGCACAGTTGGAAGTTCACCTCTGCCACCACCTAGAGCAGCTGGGCACAGGTATGACACAGAATACACAGTCAGAGTTATATGTCATATACACACAGATCTTGTTTAAGTGAGAGGAACAGCTTTCTTTCTGGATTTGAATGGTATTACCTTAATTAGGAGGTATTGTAGCCAGGGTGTAACAGAGACGGATTTGAGATCAGAGGGTTGCCAGTTTGAATCCTTGCAAAATAATGATGGGAAAGTTGAAGTTTTGCCTTCCACTTTTGGAGTTTTTTTGTGGATCATGGTAGTAGCAAATTACAGGTGATTTACTTTAATTATCTTCCATTCATCATCATCAACCTTGACATGTATGCCTATGGAGAGGCTCCCCTGGAAACTGGCAGTAATTATCTTCCATTTTTTAATCTATAATAGTCATCTGTCCAATTTTCAGTCAATGTGTATAAGATAATACAATATAATATAAAACACATTTTGATATTTAACTGTCAGATTTTTTGTTCTAACTGTGTGCACGTTGGGAGTGTAAGTGCATCTTTTTTGTTTTTTAATTCTTATATTTGTTTCATGCTATCAAGTGTGTAGTGTTAAATTCATAAACACAATACTTCCAAAATATAAATAAAATTGAATTGACCTAATATGTCATGTTGTAATACTATTGGAATAGTTTGTTGAAATATTTTTAACACCCCAGTTTTTAAATACATACCATGTGTCTCACTCCTCCAGTTCCATCTCGCCGTCTTCGTCCCTTCCTGCCAGACAGGAAGTTACCTCAGGAGCAGGAGTTCATGGTGATCGGTGCTCAGGAACCACGTCTCTTTCTGCGCCAATGGAACAATGGACCACGTCAGTGTCAGGAGTTCAGCTTTTCTACCCAGCTGGACTGCAAGCTGCTGGAGTATCGAAACCTAACACAACTTCAGCTTCTGCAGCCTTGCATACTACAGGTGGGTTTGAGGCTGACCTATTCATTTTATGTAGGTCGACCCAAATAATTACATCAGAGGCATTATCATGGACAGAGATATTGATCAGTTCTTTTAGCTTAGTTGATCACTCTGACCTACTTTTGCCGTATATGTCCCAGGGTCATGCTGCAGCCACCTGCTGCTCCCAGAGCACAATGCTGGATGGGGATGTGTTTGTTGACCCAGTGTTCATTAATATCAGCCAGTATGCCATCCAGACCGTGGACACTGCCCTGCACAGCTGGCAACAGGTGAGTAAGAGTTTAGGCTGTGGCGACACCAACACACTTTATATAGAACGTAATAAAATTACATTCTTGCTCTATGATGCCAGGGTCCTCCACACTTGTGCACATTGAGAAGACTTATGGAAAGAAAAGATATTTCAGCAAGTTCAAATGGCATAAAGATAATGGTACAGAAAAGTGTGGCCATTTAAATGTCTGTAATGTTCTTGGACAATCCTACTGTCACGAGCAGACACAGATGACACATACTGTATATTAGTTATACTTATCAGCATAAACCAACTTCTTTTGATTAGGGTTTTGAAATTATTGTGAACACCAGAATAGCATGGATAATATTGTAAACAACTCACTGACATTCTTCAGTGATGGTACTGAATGAAATTAAGGGTTAGGATAGGAATAGGCTGGTCGGGATGGCACAATCCACTAGATGTGTTGATTTAATTCATTGCATTACAACACCTGGTATTGGTAAAGTTGCATTGATAAATATCTTTAATTCTATCACTCCGTGATATGGCCACCTGAAATGCAACATATTAGAGAATTAAATGTTCAAACTTCTGAACCTCTGATCCTCACAACTTTCCTAAACTCTAGATATAGTTGGTGAGATGCATTCAGTGAATTAAGATAATAAGTGATGTAGCTGTAACATAGGCAGCACAGGGATGACACAATTTAACAATCTGTTAGTTTTACCACATTTTAGCCTGAAGGAAGTTAATGTTATATATCCTTCTAAAATCCAATCTCTAGGTATCATACTTTTCCCAAATACTCCCTAAATCTTGGCTAGTCAGTATTTGGCCCCAGATGGAGTATCAACTAAACAAACTCACAACAAAATGGAGAGATTTCATGAGCCTGATGTTGATCCATTTCCAGTAGAAATAAAAATTGCTGGATGGAACTTCCTTTTAAGTTTGATGTAAACTAAGAGGCTATGCTGTGTCTGTTGTTGGGCTTCTAGTGCTATGGTCCTCGTCATTTCTTAGCTCTCAGCACTGCGTCTGGTAGCCAGGATGATTGTGTGTGAAGTAATGCCCATGAAAACACAGTAAAACTTGAGTGGTGATATCTGCCAAGGCTTCATCTGGCCCTCGTCCTCCACCCACTAGTCTACAGCACACACACTCACACATACACAGGGACGTACACCCTGGTCTCTCTGGCTTTGTATGTCCTATCATGGCTCTGCTGCGGCTGTGCTGACTCATATACTGGCCTCTGGAGATGTGAGGTATTCTCATTTTACATACACATAGACACTCTCTGCCAGGTGGCAGAAAATCAAAACTAGCCCATGTTTTATAGGAACAGCTGTCATCTTTTACCTGTGGAAAATAATGTTAAACAAGATGCAAAGGAATTGGAAGGAATAACAAAATGTTTGCCATGGTTAGTGGTTAAATACTTTTGTTTTCGCTGAGTGGCATCATTGACTCATCAAAAGCTCTAAATGGCGTGTGTTTGATGATGGGTCATATTTGACCCTTGGCTTCATCATTGCATCATTGAGCACAGGCCAGTAAATGTTCCCTAATTCTCCTGGTTAAATTAGCCAAAAATAAAACTTTAGAGCATAGGAGGTGTTATATTGAAAGATCACATTCTAGCTTTACTGGAGTGTTTTGGATATGTTGGTATCCATGGCATATTTTATCCAATGCCAAGCATGACTAGTTAGATTATTGCTTGTTTATATGCTTTTAGGTTAGGCATTTTCTGATACTGATTGGGTGATATGTTTGGCTTTTTGTCTGCCATCTTTACCTAATGGCAAGGGTCCCAAAGTGGAGGCGTAAAAATTGACACACACAATACACAAACACACATGCGCATAATGCCATTTTTCACTGTAGTAACGGCTGTTAGGGTAGACATAGTCACACTCACAAACACAAACACTGAAGGTTGTAATTAAATGTTCCCCTGGTATGGGCTTGATTCATAAAGTGATTAAGCCCGCTGAATTGTCTTGATTTGGTCTAAACAGCAGCAGCTTTGTAACTAGTATAGAATCTTTTAACTACATCCAGCCTTCACCACTTTACTCAACACTAGGGGAAAACATACCATAATTATAAAACGAATGTGCTGCATGTGGGTATGGTAGCTCTGGAGTGAGGGGTAGAGAGAGAGGTCAAGTACAAAAGGCTGAACCATTAGAAAATGCTTTTCCACTTCACAGGAAGTTGTGAATACATCTCTCATGGAACATTCCACCATTCTGTTTCCCCTCACTGAAAGTAAGTCTTGTTTGTGGGGAGAAAACCTTGTATGGGTGCAATTAAGCATGAGCGTCTGGTGGTGTGGTGCACTATGGAGATAGATGTGAAGGCCTGCTCAGCTCATCTGAAATATATCTTTAATATGATAAAAGCATAAATTCCAGAGCCACACGTGCATACCCGATGAAACTCACATATTGAGGAAGAGAAGTAAAACTTGATCCTAATTGAAAACATAATTAGGAACAGTTGGAAATGTTAACAGGGTAAGTCCTCCGCAACAGAAGGATGTATCTAATGTGTGTAATTGTATCAGTGATTTTCATGTTTCCTGGTGTCAAGGCTGGCAGGCAGGCCTGTTGTGATGTGGCATACAGGGTCAGCATTGAACCGTGGAGTAGATTCCTCATCTACCACACAATTGCAACCCCACAACGCAGGCCTGGAGCAGTTCCAGATACGTAGCAATAAATAGAATGAAAAAGCACATCTTGGTATGTTTTATAGCAATGATTATTATATTTGGTCATTGTAATCAGCTGTGAGTCACAAACATCTTCATTTTTACTCTAAATCATAACATCAATACATCTGTGGCAGTAATATGTACACCAACAAAATGGCCAACTAATATGTATTTTCTATTCATTGTAAAACTGTACATCCTCAAGCCAGAGGTTCAGCTCCTGTTCCATTTACTCCCCTGGTGCAGTTTTTTTTTTTTTCTAGACAAACATCTTCAAGTCAAACCTATCAAGTCTAAATCCATGTAGATACAACAAATGTTGCCTGAAAGAAGATGAAAAGGTAAAAATACATCATACATTTTTCTCAGGGGCATTCTTAGTTTCCAAGATGAAGAAAATGCATATGGAATAGCAAAATTCATTTTTTCTAATTTAGGTTTTATCCTTGCACTCGATAGCCCCAGTTGGCCCCAAGCTCAGCCCCCCACCACTCTAACCTCAGGCCCTTTGCCTCCATTTTCAATTCTAAGTCCCCAGCCCCAGCTTCAATCTGTGCTCCCCTAACCCCTAACCCCAGGGAAGTGGCTTTGGTGGAAAACCACACAAAAGCCCAGTAGTATTTACAAACTGCTTTCTCACAGAATGCTCACAGGCAGTTACATGTGCATTTGAGACAGTTCGGGGTTTTTTTTGCTCTGTCTTCACATGTTTGAATGGTTCTCTGCTTTCCTCTGCACCTGGAAAGATGGTGATAGAAAGACTGTGTTCCTAGTTTGTGTAGAAGTGAGGGTTAAGGTCTGGGATCTATGAAAGAAAATACGGGTATTTCTAAATCCAATTATTGGTATATTATGTGTTTTACAGGTTTCTCCTTCACAGTATTCTGATTCATGTGTGTTTCTCTTGAGTGGGTGTCATTATTTACATCCCTTTTCCAGACGTTTTACTGTATCTATACATTGGGCTTTTCTGTGAAAACTGAAGTAATATTATCTGAGTGATTTAAAGAAATAGATACTTTCATTCCACGTCGGGCTATGTTTGAAGATGCTGTCAACTTATGCTCTTTAAGAAGGAGCTTTTCTTGACCGTTTAAATATCTTGTCTTAATATTTGTCTGCTTGGGTAGACAGAGTCATTATGATTACTGGAGGACGTTTTTCTGATGTTTGTATCATGTTGCCTCATGAATCGGATTTGAAAGATGATCCCATCAAAGAGGGGTTGTCAGCTTCAAATGGGAAGACAGATAATGTTCCACTATAAAACTGAAAATGGATTTGAACCCACAGTTGCAGCTGTCCCATCTATGTTTTTTCTCTCTCTACCTCTCCTTCGCTCTCATCTATCATCAAGAGTTCTCCTAATGGTGTAAACTTTCCCATCCGTCTTCAATAGCATCAACAACCCCAGGACCCGGAACGTGCTTGGCAGTCAAACACTTAGCTTTTACTGCCAGCCTCTTTTAACCATCAGCCATGTACCCCACCACTCCACCCCCGCTGTTTAGAAGTATACAGCAGGCTGGGGTCCATCTTTGTTGAGATACTTGAGTAGTTATCGAGAAGCTGTCGGGACCAGATTGATGCGCGTCAAGACATGGGGAGGGGTGTGCAGGAGAGATCCCATCAGGGCCCATTAGGCTTTGGAAAGAGCTCAAGTAAAACTTACACATACGCTTGCATCCACACACTCACTATCCAGGTCTGTTGTTTTTAAATTGTGTACATGCATTCCAGTATGCATTAGATTTGACACCCTCCCCTCTCCTGTCAAATAAGTGTTTCAATAGCTGGAGTGAGCTCTCCTCTCTTGCATGCAAGGTGACGTATGAGTGGACAGCATTCCTGTAAGACTGGCATGACTTGACTTTTATGTGTGGCTTTCTCATTGACCCGTTGCTGTAAGTGGGTCAGATTTCATTATATTATTTTCTCCTAACAAACCGCAATATATTGATTACTTCTATTAAGAGGAATGCCTACTCATTGGCTCATGTTGTTCCAAGCAATGGGAGAGAGCTAGAAAGAATAATGAACACATAAACAGAGTTGCCATTTGAAACAAGTTGACATCATCAAACCCTTTATTTTAGCGAACAAGGACAATATTCAGCTGCATGAAGGAATAGATGTCACTGTAATTGGTGCCGATGTGAAATAGTCCAGGATCTGCAAAGAAGCAAGGCCTCTTGGAGTTTTTTTATTTTTAATTTTTTGTGGTACCAGGGGGTAAATTTGGCCCTATTGCCAGTCCTAGTTATCCAGCATGCATATCTGTCAGACTGTGATATGATTCACTCCCCTGTATAGGCTGTATTGCTCCCTCGGATGATGTCACGTGTCTTGCTCTCCTCTTAGCTGACCGTTGCCCAGAAAGATCTGCATTACAGAGATTGAACACACATATCAGTATATGTGCATAATACACACAACCAACATATGTACTGTACAGTTTAGTCACACAATCAACAAACCAATGCTTAAGTATTTGCTTGCTCTTTCACTTTAAAGCTCCCTCTCTTTTATACCACCTTTTCTCTTCTAACTCCTTGTCTCCATCCATTATTCTATACATTCACCCATACCTCCTACCTCCTCTCCCCACTCTTCTGTTTTCTCTCAGAATGGAAACCCGGAGGCTGAGGAGCTGATCTATAGCCATTATGTGATCTGCAATGACACCCACGAGACGCTGCGCTTCGGCCAGGTGGACACAGACGAGAATGTGCTGCTGGCCAGCCTCCATAGCCACCAGTACAGCTGGAGATCCCACACGTCACCTCAGGAACATTCTCTCTCTCTCTCTCTCTCTCTCTCTCTCTCTCCCCCCCCCTCTCTCTCTCCCTCTCTCACTATCTCTCTCTCCCCCCTCTCTCTCTCTCTCTCTCTCTCTCTCTCTCTCTCTCTCTCTCTCTCTCTGTCTCTCTCTCTCTCTCACACACACACACACACACACACACACACACACACACACACACACACACACACACACACACACACTTGAGTTGCGGTGGGCCCTAGGTGTGTGATTCATTGTTCCGCCTAC
>OMOW01106830.1:0-14541 GCA_900312555.1 Lamprogrammus exutus
TTCCGATCTGCACACGGAAATTGGCACCTAAATGGAAAGCCAAACCACATTCTCATGATCATATTACATCATAGTAATTAATCGAAATCACAAAAACTTTTAGTTTTCCTAGCAATTTAGTCTTCGACATAAATCTGTACCGTTTTCATGTCAGAATACCTGATTGGACCCTGTGCTCCATTGAATAGCTGACTGGTTAAGGTGGAGGTCAAACCCATCCACGCGACCAATCAAAACAAGCTTGAGTGAGCCCCCCAAGCTCTGCCCAACTGAATCTGAAACATAAGGGTTTGCAAAACCACTATGGCCCCTGACCTGGGACCAATTTTGTCTTGGGTGACTCTACTTAATGCAAATACTGTTATAAACTTGTAAGCGTGTTTTTTCACAGTCTAAAAAGAGATTTGCTCACAAGTTATATTTTATTTGTATATATAAATGCACATGTAAACTGAGCAAATATTTACTTAAGTTTAAATGTATCTAAAGTGCATAATAATGTTAAATTGTTAAATATCAAAAACAGCACGAGCATGCATAATCTAATAGAAAAATATAAGTTCTTAAAAGAAATAAAAAATATAACAAAAATAACAGACAAAAGAAGCACAGGTAAACAGATTTAATGTTTTTGCATTTTCAGTGTATTGGATCCCGCAAGGATTATGAAGGAAACAAACCATGTTCTAATTTTGCAGATCATAAAGTGGAATACAGTGGGGAAAAAAACAATCTACCTTTGCTTAGAGCCACCATCAGGCCTGGGACAGCTGTGGTTTAACAGGGCAAATAGTTGCATCATCTCGGAGGATAATGACAGGTTGAACTAAACTGAGGGAGGTGGGGAGGTACTGATGGGTCTGGGAGGGAGTAAACACCCACAGCCACAGGTGCACTATTCATCACCACCATCACTGCACATTTCACAAGCAATTAAACCCCATTATATACACACCCAGTGGGCCTGAGGGGGAAAATGTAACCTCAGTGTATGTGTGCATGATGTTTCTAATGTTTGCAAAATCATATTCATAAGTGAATTTATAGAAAAATTGATTTACAGATCAAATATAAATGGATAAATATTGGCTTGAGCAGTGGACTGAAATTCATATGTAATCTTTATTGTACCCACCCAACCTCATGTGGGGACAATGGATGTGGACCCTTAACCCACTACCATCCAGTGATACCTAATCAACTAGGTGACATGCCTTACATACACATACTTATTATACAGTATCACAAAATGAGCGTGAGCATTTCCTCCAACACAAAGATCTCCAACATGCCAGATACCATCAACCCACTGAGAGGCAAACATCCAACACTGCACACCCAACTCAAGCCAGTGTAGTAAAGGTTGCCCTCTGACCTGCGAGCATCACTGTGCAATAATTAAGAACTTGATGGTTGAAGGGACATTCAGTGACACCTAAGCATGCTCAAGCGTGCTCAAATAAAAATCACTATAAAGAAAAATTTTATTTTATACCCAACTGGCTGGGAAAATAGTAGAGGGTGACAATCTGCTGTGTCAACCATACAAAATTGTTCGGAAAAATGTTAGGGGTTGCACTTTCCACTCATAGTACAGAATGACAGAAAGGTCTGCAGCATGCAGAGCTAGGCAGTACTTGGCAACATCTAGCAAGAGGAAATAGACAAAAAGGTAAAGACCCAAAAAAATCATAGACAAAAAGGTAAAGACCCAAAAAAATCATACAAATGTCTTCTGTTGCAGCCCTTTCAAAAAGAGTTTTTGCATCACACATTTCTCAGGAACATTAGGCCCCTTTGTAGCGCAGCAACCATTGTGGCTCGGGAACTACAGTTTTGACTGAGCTAAGTTCTAACCTCCTGCTTCCAGTTATGACCTCTAACCATATGTCTAACCTCGAAATTCTGCCAATCCTACTTTCCTCATTCTATAGTGCATGGATTGACCCCTAAACCACTGAAATATGCACAAAGAACACAGAAATAATGAATAGAAGTCACGACTACTATGTTGACTGGAAGCAGAGGTAAATTGCTAGTCTAGTACCATCAGAAAGGGAAACAATATTCCAAGAGTTACTGATGTACCTCTAAAACCCACGTGAAGCTTGCCTGTATTGGTGACTAATTTGCTGGCTATTAGCATACAACACTTGAACAACTTGTTTAACGGAGACCATTTCCACATGATTCCAGTCTTTGTGCTAAGCTAGGCTAACTTGTAAGCAGCACTTTATACCTTATACAAAACAAAATGCTACCATCTAGTGGACATTATACAGTAAATCCATTTTGTAAATAAAAATCTATGTTGTCAGCCCCTGTGATTAACAACATTAACACTGTATTAGTACATTTGACTTGGAGGTAATCAGTGCATTGATTACGCCTGGAATCACGGGTGGCATAGTGGCCCTGGTCATTTCTGTGTGGAGTTTGCATATTCTCCCCATGTTCGCATATGTTTCCTTCCGGTTCTCCAGTCTCCCCCAACCATCAAAACATGTATTAGCTTAAAACCCCTCAAGGCACTAGGCTGTAGATCTGGAGTTGTTCACAGGTGCTGCATGATGGCTGGGATGGGTTAAACGCAGAGGGCCAATTTCCTTACGGAGATCAATAAAGTATAACTTTACTTAACTCAATCAGGATGAAACTGCTGTTCCCTGACATGATTTCAGTATCTACTTACATGACTATTGTGACGTGACAGGAAATAATAGCTTTATTGTTCACTTTGCATCGGTTGCTGAATAGATAGTGTGAGAAATGGCAATAGATAGTATACTAATTTAGTATGATGCATTCAGGAATAGATTATTGATTATGATAATAAAATGTTTGATTTGAGAGAAATTGAAAGAGTATTTTATGCAAACATATCAATCAGGGAAGGCTAACGTCACTCGTAGCTGTGGTGTTCGAAGGTGTTTGGAAACCCATGCTGCAAGCCCTCCAGGGTTTCTGTCAAATTATAGGGAAGTAAAGACGGTTTCTGGTGGGGGCTGCATGTGTACAAGGGGTGAAGTTCAAACATTTGATTGATATTCAGACCCTCATGGATGGTTTACAGAGTTTGGAGTTGAAGAGAGATATGGATATACAGAGGTGACATGTTAGTGTATAACTGCAGGGCTACATCCAAACTCATTTCCCAGAATTCTCTTGAGAACTCAATATCTGGATGATGTTCATTTGCTTTTTTTCACAATTTCCGTCAGTGATGAATGCCATACAATTACAGCAGAAAAACACACAGGTGTGGTCTTAAGATAGAACAAACTTTAATCATTCAGTCAACATTGGGTAACTAAATAACAATGAGCTCATGACGCAATTTTTAAGAGGTAGGAAGGAAACACATTGGAGCTTTTCAATGCATTTATCTGGCCATCAGGTGTTTCTTGGTGTTTCTTTCAGGCCTTAGGAGGATGATAAAACACTTGGGGGCAAAGATGCAGAGCAGCAAACCATAGCTTGAGGCCAGGATAGCAAAAACCTCTACTGCAACAGTGTATTTCCCAGGAGAGCTAACATAAGCAGGGACAAAGGCCACCCAAACTGCACAGAAGATCAACATGCTGAAGGTGATCAGTTTGGCCTCATTGAAGTTGTCAGGGAGTTTCCTTGCCAGAAAAGCCAGAAGAAGACAGATGCAGGCAAGCAGGCCAATGTAGCCCAGAACCAGAGCGAAACCCACCACAGAGGTCATAGCACACTCCAGAGTAACCTTCGAACCTTGGAATCCCAGGTCACGTCGAGGCTCGGGGGGACTGATGGACAGCCATATAACACAGATGATAATCTGAATGATAGGAAACACATTTCACATCAGTTTAATGGAATGGGTTTTTTTTGTTTTGTTTTTTTAATCTGTTGAGCTCACCTGTACACTGGTGAAGAGGCAGATGCTTCCTCTCTGTTGGCTTGGACCAAACCATCTCATTAATTCTCCAGCACCAGGCCGAGCAGAGCGGAATGCAGCCAGAACCACTATGGTCTTGACTTGGAGGCAGGAAACACAAAGTACAAAGCTGATCCCAAATGCTGCCTGCTGGAACCGACAAGACCAGACTGAGGGACGACCAATGAACACCAGTGAGCACAGGAAGCAGAGCTTGAGTGACACGAGAAGCAGGAAGCTCAGTTCTGAATTGTTGGCTCGTACCTTAACATGAGAGGTGTGATATAAAGAGACGAGCAAATTAACAGCTAAAGTTGGATTAATTCAGATTAATCATCATCATCATCAGCAATCAGCATCATCATCATATATAACGTATCATTTCTATTGTATTACTGTGGGTTCTTACCACAGGAGTGTGACGGTAGCACAGGAAAACCACACACACAGCTGTTGTCACCACGGCACCAGACACTGCTACTGTTGTCAGTGTAATACCCAAAGTCTCATTAAAGGACAGGAAGTCCAGCTCACGAGGGATGCAGGCAGTTCGCTCATAATTGGACCAGAACTCTAACGGACAGTGCTCACATTGGAGGGATCCTAGAAGAGCAAAATAGAGGAGAGAGAGGAGAACAAAACAATTAGAGGAAAACTGCAGATTAATACAGTCACAATGAGGGTGATGCAAAATATGCTGTGTCTACTGAATAAAATGCTTCTGGATAGTAAAATTGCTGTAGTCTGAGATCGTAATTTCCTTACCGGTCGTATTGCTAATCATTCCTTCAGCACATGGGATACAGTCAAAGCAGCACACAGGTTCCCCTTTCCTGTTGGCCTTTCGGGTACCTGGAGGGCAGCTCTCAGTGCACACTGAAATTGGCACCTAAATAGAAACCCAAATAAGATTCTCATTAACATAGTAAATGTCATGTGTTTCACAATAAATTCAGTTTAGTAGCAAATGTGTCTTTAACGTAAGTCCAGAACATTTTATTATGCGACAACCTGATTAGACCCTGTGCTCCATTGAATGGCTGACCGGTTAAGATGGAGGTTGAATCCATCAACCCGACCAATCAAAACAAGTTTGAGTGAGCCCTCGGGAGTGTTCTGCCAGTTGATAAGATCATACTTTGCTGGAATGTCAGCCCCTTGGAAATAAAACATTTCTCCCTGTGGTGTGGTGAAGTTCACGTTGTTCAAGTGATGCAAAAGCTGAAAGAATCAGAGTGTTGAAGCAAATGCATTAGTGAGGAACTACTGTATCTTTCAGAATAAAAATCAAACCCCACATCCTGCATGTGTATTCTAATTCTGTGTGTCAGTGTTCACCTCTGCAGGTTTGATTTGCTTTGGAGAGGAGCAGGTGGATCTGTTGTTTCTGTGAGGCCTGTCTCTGTCAGGACAGGAGAGAAGGCTGTGAAGGGCATGGGCTGCAGCATACACAGCAAGGTAGACATTATACGCCACCCTTAGCTGTGAGGTGTCAGTAAATGCATGCTGCAAGCCCTCCAGGGACTCTGTGCCACTACAGGGTGGCAGAGAAGCTTTCTGATGGGACCTGTTGGATGTATGTGAAGTAGCAACATTTGATGGATAGTCAGACCTTGATTTATGGTTTACAGAGTTCAATGGTGAAGAGCGATATGAAAACACAGAGGTTGCATGTGATTGTGTAAGTCCAGGACTGCATCCAAACTCCTGTTCCCAGAATTCTCTTAAGAGCTCATCATGTGGACGATGAGATGGATGTAAACTTCTGAGATAATTTTCAAATCCAGTTATGGCTGAACTATGAATGGCCACACCAAGGACACCGCCTGCCACTTTAGAGAGGGCAACATTTTGGAGAAGTTCATCACTGGTGCTCCAAGCCTCACTGGCTAGAAACTGTCTGTCAGTCACCTGTCGTGACAGCAAGATGATACTGTCAAAACACTTTTTTAGAAAATTGTGTTTTTCAAACAAAATGTCTCAATTGTCAGTGAAATGTATTAACTTGTGTGATGTATTTATTATATTATCATCATGTATCTATTGTTATTATTGTTGCATTATTACATTTTTATTTTGAATTCTCACATTCATCCTGGTAAGTTCCAGGAGTACTTGTCTCACATCTGTATACCAGGCAAATATCAATATGACCCTTGCATTGGAAGCCTGAATTGTGAGTGCTGCATGTCTGGCATCCCTCTGTATGGTTTCCCTGCTGAGAGTTTCTGCAAATTCCAAACACACTCCTTTTCCTTGTATCTCTTCCTGAAATGCCTGAAATACAGAGGTGCATGAAGATGAAATGCATTAAAATATCTAAATTGAAAAGCCTTTATGGTGTGGATTCAAACCAAGCTTCTATGATCAACAGAACAACTAATACAAAATACCTTTAATGCCATATGCCCATAATCATTTTTTGATACCACTGCCCCAATCCAGGTCCAGTGGAAGCGTATGGCGAGCCAGGCCATAGCTCTGGCTTGGTAAATATCACTTGGGATGGTTCTGAAGAAGTTAGGAAACCTGTGCCTATCACTCAAACAGGGGCAGCTTGCTAAGTAGCTAATCTGAGAGACAGAACAGGAATATTATTTTCTGAAAATATGAGATAATTACATTGTTATATTTAAGGAAATAACACTTACTACAGGTACAGACATTGGGCCCAGGACAATGGAAAGTATCTTTCCCAGTGTGGATGAGTCAGCACCAATGACCAAAGGAACAGATTTACCTGATGAAAGCATTACAGGATGAAATGAAAACATTTTTACATGGGAAATAAAGTTAGCTTATGCTTTAAACACAGCATTGTACTAATCATGCTATTATCATTTTATTTGGTTGCGTTATGGACATGGCAGATCAGTTAATACCTCTTGTCTCTGTAATTTCCTCTTCATACATGTTAGAATAGGAGGCAGTATCTGTCAAATTGCAGCTCCCACTTTCTCCTACAGCCAGTGACAGGGCTTCCTGCTTTCCTCCATGTTGGCCACAACTATCAAGGATGCGGTAGCCCATCCTCACCCCTGGTAGGAGGGCAGCCTGGCGATTGATCTCCTCCACAGCAAACACCATAGCATACATATACTTCAATGAAGCATGGTCTACACTGAAACCAGAGGATAGGAGGAGTGAGAGAAACGTGCAATATGTTTGACTTTGAATCCATTCAGTACTGTTCTATATATAATACACGTAACAACTTAGTGAATTCATTGCACAAGCTTCATTCAACAAGATAAACGCCATTTAGAGTGAATTCAATACAGAATAAATTTTGCTGTCTGTATTGTAGAGTAAAATTTCCATGTTTTAGATAGTTACCTGCATGCAAAATAGAGAGGAGCGTGAGAAATACAAAAAATGAAACTGTGCTCCTCTTTCTTTTTCTTTCAGACTTCAATTTGCAGACAGTATATTATCACATGCAATATACAGTATGAATTTGCAATCAGTAATCAGTACAGTTCAGAGGTTTACCCAGTACAAGGATTGTAGTGTGGCAATGTAGAGAAGTTAGGGCTGATAAGTGAAGGCTCCCGGCCAAGACCAAACAGCCCACCGATTACCACATCTCCATCCTGAGACAGACCCTGGCTGCTTAGTGCACCCCACTGAGAACATATCACTGTCTGAACCACATGTAGGCCCACCCTGAACCCAAATTGTCTGCCCACCATTCCCACAATGAGGAAGGACAGGGCTGAGGAGGGCCCCAAATTGAGGAGCCAGGACAACCACGGCATGGCTGGAGCTTTCTGGACACTTGATAAATAGAATGAGTAAGGTAACCAGTAAGTCAGTGGCAGAATATATACAATTAAGGCCTGAAATACATTCAGTGTCAGTAAAAACCTTTCTATGAGATTGGATTAGAAAGATTAAATCCCTTGCAGGCTTTTCTCACAAAAAAGAAGACAAAATTAAAATCCCAGCCATAAATCTTCCACCTGTAAAAGAAAAAGACAATTTGATGGTCAGAATGTTACAACAAGAACATACAGCAGACAAGATATCTAAACCTCGTCATCCCCCCCCAACCTACTCAACAAAGGTGCTGTAATGGCTTTTTATAAAGCCTGGAAAGCCCCAAGTGGGATGATGAATAAGTTGACAAGCAAAAGCAACCCACTTCTCTCAAGGGTGAAGGCAAAGCTATTTTGATGTGACAGTGAGTGATTACTGTTTGATACTAAATCTGTTTATTTAAGGTTCAATAACCCCTGTAATCCTGACAGAGTAAAATTTACATATTCAACATATAAATGATACTGTAGCCTGGTTTGACTTGCAGTCGCAAATGTATCGCACTTACTTTAGGTTACTTAAGATTTGTTTTGAAATGAAAGACATTCAATACATTTATATGACTTTCTTTCACAGTATCCCCACCTCACAATAAAACAGCACATTCTACCATCAACAATGGAAACATTGTTTTTTGGCTTTGTCAATCTATAGTTTGTTTAGGCAACTGTCATCTCCTGTGGAGTGGGGCCTTTGTTGATGTAGTGTACATGCCTATGCACAGGCTGACTGTACAGGGCTGAATCAGTGATAATCTGAGATGGCGGTTCATCGAATCACCTGTGACTCATCTACTTCAGTGAGTGTAAATCAACTGAAATTTCTGAAACTGAAACACTAAATGATTTAATTATGAACCAGAAGCAGCACAGTGGGTTATGTGTACAGGATAAGAAATTGTGCCTTAGATGTAAAAGGTAGTCAGAGCATTGTGTAATATATATTTGTTTTCCCCTTTTTTTGTGCTCTTGCCCAGGTTGCAATAACATCCACCAGTAGATGACAGATGTTGACTGAGGGTTGAGTTCTGGGTTGGTTTAAGAAGCAAGAAGTCAGGGAATAGTGTAACCTCAGTATATGTGTGCATGTTTGTTTTTTGTGGGGTTTTTTGCTGAATCATATTTATATATAACTGTAGATATCGGGCCACTTACATTGGACAGGTTATCTTACAAATTGAGAGTCCTAGTGACGAAGCCTCCTTCTTCGTCCTGCCAACCTCCTTCACTGCTGGTGCTGCTTCTTGTATTGCCACCATGAGCGGCACCAGCGACCTTCTGGCCACAGCTAAGAGTAGCTGTTACCACAATGGAGGCTTTGAGCATGGACCACTCAGATGCAGGAAACATTCCTCCAGAGGTGGGACTCTGGCCTTTGCTAAATGTTCCGAGTTTACCCCAACACACCACCAGCTGATGATCAGATGACAGCTGTGCTTCTCTCTTTACATACAGCCACAGATCCAATGATACAACCATAAGTTGATTATGGATCTTTGGCATAGCGAGTTCTGGTACCAGGTACCTTTATGAACAACCTTACCCTCAAACAGGATGTTTACTATGGACTGTCCATGCATCCTTCTAATAGAGAACTGCAAAATAGAAGTGCTCAGCTAGGGGCTTGTGAGTATTCTACAACCACCCAACACCTCTTACTCTCTCCCCCAGAGGAGCAGAGAGTCCAGCCCCTATCTAGGAGCCTGGTTGCAGAGCCAGTACTGTGTGTGTAGATGAACCAAGCTATATTTGCTTGGTATAACCTCCTGCACAAGCTCGACTAGGCCCCTACCTTCGCCTGCTACCTGACTGAAAACACATTGTTGTTTGGTGTTGAGCCCAAACGGGCCACTCAGGTGCAGGCCTAGGCACAAAGCTCCTCTTTAAAGCCTGGCTCCAGGCGGAGGCCCAAATTTCCTTATTTCATGCGAGGTAGCTCTGTCCAACTGATTCTGCTTCAAAGGAGTTTGTTGAACAGCCCTGGCCCCTCACCTGGGACCAAATTTATCTGAGGTGACTACCAACAAAGCTGCTGGAGTTGTGAGGGTGTACAAATCCATCGACCACAATTAAGTGTCAACAGTAACTATATCATGTATGAAAATTCATTTAAATATTGCTTTTTGTTTATGTATAAAACACGATTTGAAGATATAAATGACATGTTTTAATAAATGCATTTTTTTTTTAAAAATGAAAGTAATATGTTCTCTAAATAAATGCAAATATACAGTATTTGAATAGTGTAAACAATACTTTTATGAATATTTGCAGACACATTTATAAATGGTAAGCAAAAAATTGCTAAATATCTACTGTATATCCATTCATTTTTAATACATATGAATAACTTGTACCTCAATGTAAAAAGAACATTGAAAAAAAAGTTAATTAAAATGAAGGCTACTTATCAAATGGATGTACAAAAATCCAAGTATACAGAATGTGATGATGAATTTTTGAAAATGTTTTGGCAATGCAATCAAATAGTTATATTTTATTTGTGTATATACATGCACAAACATATGTAAACTGCATGTTAAAATGTTACATGTTAAAATGGTATGAGTAAATATAATCTAATCTAAAAATATAAGTTAATATAATAAATAACAGAAAAAAGAAATACAGGAACAAATGTTAATGTTTAC
Source organism: Lamprogrammus exutus (assembly GCA_900312555.1). Lineage (NCBI taxonomy): Eukaryota > Metazoa > Chordata > Actinopteri > Ophidiiformes > Ophidiidae > Lamprogrammus > Lamprogrammus exutus. Next base: position 10,374 of record OMOW01106830.1, read on the forward strand.
ACAGTGCCTACACAGTGTTTTGGATCCCGGGAGGATTAAGAATGTAACAAACCATGTTGTGTTTTTCTCTACCTTTCCTTAGAGCCCCCATCGGGCATGGGACAGCTGTGGTTTAACAGGGTAAATACTTACATCATCTCTGAGGGTAATGAGAGGCTGAAATAAACTCAAGGAGGTGAGGAGGTACTGATGGGTCTGGGAGAGCGTAAACACCCACAGCCACAGGTGCACTATTCTCACCTCCATCACTGCACATTTCATGAGCAATTAAACCCCATTATTTACACACCCAGTGGGGCAGAGGGGAATAATGTATCCCCAGTGTATGTTTGCATGTTTTTTGGTTTTTTTTGCAGTCAGATTTATGACTCTTTTATTTATGAATATGACTGAATCCATTGATAGAATAATATTTTTGTAGATAAATGGGTCACTTATTTTAGATCAAATTCAGGGTCCTAGTGACAAATACTGTAAAAAAAAAAAACACATCACAATATCTGGTAAATTCAGCATGTTAATTATAATTTATTATAATTTATGTATCAAAAATGCTCTTGGTGTCACACCCTCCTCTCCACACACCACCCTGAATCACCGTTTTTCTATCACCGGCCTCTCCAGCAATCAGTTGTAATCATTTACACCTGTTGCTCATTGTCCACACCTGCTGTCCATTACCATCACACCTGTCACTATATTTACCTGGGAGTTTTCACTCAGTCTTTGATGGACATTGAAGTTGCAAGTTTAATAGACTAGACAAGTTGTGTGGCACTTTGATGTTTTCTGTTCCAAGTATCCTTCAGTTATAAGTAATATTTTAATAAATTGACATTTTGCACATGCATCTAGTTCAAACTCCTCAATTTCATGGTGAATTAAAGTCATGGGTGCAGTGTTGATTGGAAGCAAGGGGGCAAGGCTAGCCTAGAGCCATCAGATGTGAAACAATACTCCAAGTTGTAACTTTTGTAACCCATGTGAAGCTTGCATTTATTGGTGAGCTTGCCAGTTTACCAGATATCAGCATTAAAGAAAAAAAGGTTTTATTTTTCCACCTGCATCCTGTCTTTGAGCGAGACCAACTCGCAAGCTCCACTCCACTTACTGTGGGCACAGTGCTCCTATGAAACAGCAAGTCTGCTATAAACTAATATAGTAAGCTATGAATTAATGAACAAAATTATGTCTACTTGTCAAGAATAAAGCATTCCCTGTTCCCTTCTCGAAGAACAATTTGGGAGGAAATAATACATCATAATCTTGTGACTACTTGGTTAACAATTTTGCCTTAATACAACATTACTTTATCTCACTAATTTAACTTGCTCCATTCAGGGGAATAAACAACTACTGGCATTTCAGAAATAGAAGCAATCAGATTGCACAGCAATTATGAAGGGTGACAGAAAACCCAGTAGGGGAGAAAATACAAATGCAAATGAGAGAGATGTAGACTTAAGCATACAACTATCGATATACAACTATCCTTACATGATATATAATGTCACCATCTAGGGGGCATGTCACATTAACTCCATTTTACACATAAAAATATACAGTATGTTGTCAGACCCTGAGATCAACAAATGAAACATCGCAATTATACTTTGTTTATCTTGCCTCAATTACTGAATAGATAGTAATGGCTCATCCACTGTATTAATTTCATTTTACTCTTTTATCTTATATGACAGAAACCTGTGAAGTGTTTCATTCAACCATATCAATCGAGAAAGATAATCAGAGCTGGCTGCTAGACAGTCATAAAGGAAAAAATAATCACCAACCGCATGAATGAAAAATCAATTAAGGTTTAATTTCTTTCTGTTGAAGGGGTTTTTACAAGCACTTGCTATTAGTATTTAATGATGTCAAAGGAAAGCAGCAATATTATACAAGAACAAACAAAAGGCAAAACTATGTACTGTATGACTTTCAGACATTATCTAACATCAGATCTTTGACATTAACAAAAGCATTATACACATGGGAAGGAATTAAGACACATTAACATGAACACAGAGTTTATCCCTGGAACAATGTCATTCTTGATCCCTGAATTGCACAGGGGGAGCTTGAGCAATAGTGTGTCTACCAGAAAATTCAATAAAGAGTCATGACACTCAAGGCAGAATAACACAGAAAAAAGTGTCTATCTGGCCATCAGGTGTTTCTTGGTGTTTCTTTCGGGCCTTAAGAGGATGATGAAACATTTGGGGGCAAAGATGCAGAGCAGTAGACCATAGCTAGAGGCCAGGATAGCAAATATCTCTACTGCAACAGTGTATTTCCCAGGAGAGCTAACATAAGCAGGGACAAAGGCCATCCAAACTGCACAGAAGATCAACATGCTGAAGGTGATCAGTTTGGCCTCATTGAAGTTGTCTGGGAGTTTCCTTGCCAGGAAGGCCAGAAGGAGGCAGATGCAGGCCAGCAGACCAATGTAGCCCAGCACCAAACCGAAGCCCACCACAGAGGTCATAGCACACTCCAGAGTAACCTTTGAACCTTGGAATCCCAGGTCACGTCGAGGCTTTGGGGGGCTGAGGGACAGCCATATGACACAGATGATGATCTGAATGAAAGCAGACACATTTCAAAGTTATTATTTTATATTTTAAAAACCCACTCAATTATAACAAAATATCTTATACATCTCATAATTCCAGCATTGAAACAACATTCTCACCTGTATACTAGTAAGGAGGCAGACGCTTCCTCTCTGCTGGCTTGGACCAAACCACCTTATCAGGGCCTCAGCACCAGGTCTAGCGGAGCGGAAGGCAGCCAGAACCACTATGGTCTTGACCAGGAGGCAGGAAACACAAAGTACAAAGCTGATCCCAAATGCTGCCTGCTGGAACCGACAAGACCAGACTGAGGGACGACCAATGAACACCAGTGAGCACAGGAAGCAGAGCTTGAGTGACACTAGAAGCAGGAAGCTCAGTTCTGAATTGTTGGCTCGTACCTTGAGGTGGTTCAGACAGACAAAAATGTGGACATTTTTCAGTTTTTTTAAGTTAGACAGTTTTCAACAAAGAATTACACTTTCATTTCCTCAAAAATGAAAATTTACCTCAAACATTGTTGACACAAGAAATAACACTAAATTTGTACATTAAATTTCCAGAAAAATCTGTATATCTGTACAATCTAATATAATAGTGCTGACATAAAATTGACCTTTTTTAAGCTCATCATATTCAGGGTTGTTTTGACAATGTGTTAGAGGGGTTTTAATTTTTGGATAATTGGTCATTTCGTGCTCTGTGCCATTGTTCAATTTTTTAAATAAAACTTGTAGTCTTTGTGATATTGGTCTGGATTCTTACCATCGGAGTTTGGCGGTAGCGTAGGAAAACCACAAACACAGCTGTTGTCACCACAGCACCGGACACAGCTACTGTTGTCAGTGTAATGCCCAACGTCTCATTAAAGGACAGGAAGTCCAGTTCCCGGGGGATGCAGGCAGTTCGCTCATCATTGGACCAGAACTCTGATGGACAACGCTCACAGTGGAGGGATCCTGAAGAAATATCAGAGTGAGTGATGTACTGAATATTGGAGGCTATTGAAGATACAGTATTTCTGAACAGGCAATGGTTAGTGTTAATGTTAATGTAAGTGGAGACATGAATTATCATTAACTTATGTAATGATTGCATTACCAGTTGTATTGCTAATCTCCCCTTCAGCACATGGGATACAGTCAAAGCAACAGTCAGGTTCACCTTTCCTGTTGGCCTTTCGAGTACCTGGGGGGCAGCTCTCACTGCACACAGAAGTAGGAACCTAAACAGTGAGCCAAACTAAATTCTCATGAACATAATACTTGTCTTCTGAGTCAGAATAAGTTTTGGTTTAGAAGCAATTTTGTCTTTGACATAAATCCACACAATTTTCTTATCTGCATACCTTAGTAGACCCTGTACTCCACTGAATAGCTGACTGATTAAGGTGGAGGTCAAACCCATCCACTCGACCAATCAAAACAAGTTTGAGTGAACCCTCAGGAGTGTTCTGCCAGTTGACAAGATCGTACTTTGCTGGAACGTCAGCACCTTGGAAGTAAAACTTTTCTCCCTGTGGTGTGGTGAAGTTCACATTGTTCAAGTGCTGCAAAAGCTGAAAGAACCAAAATGTAAAAGTCGTTTACTCC
>OMOW01106849.1:0-12822 GCA_900312555.1 Lamprogrammus exutus
TATCTATCTATCTATCTATCTATCTATCTATCTATCTATCTATCTATCTATCTATCTATCTATCTATCTATCTATCTATCTATCTATCTATCTATCTATTCCACAATAATGATATAGACTAACAACAGTATCTATTGTACTAACTATTCAAAAGTTACTACTACTGATGAGAAATAATCCAAATAAGTCTTCTTATCGTTATGGTCATGTCTTCCTCTTTAGGCCAGTAAATTATTAGAGCAAGAGAAAGGGAAAGAGAGCTTAGCCTGCATTCCTCGCATCATGCCTCCAGTTTGGGTCAGGCCAAAGACGTCATAAGCGTCGTAAACAATGTTCTCCTTTTCTAAGCAGCGAGGGAAGTATCGCCTCGACCGCTGCATCTAGGTCTGAGTTGTGCCCACTTCAGTGTCGGCAGCATGCTACCTTCATTGCTTGGAGTAGAGAGCCACACATGTGTCATAGACCTTCCATCCTCCACACCAAAAAGAACTCTCAGAAAAGTGTGTGTAGAAGTTTGGTAAATGAGTGATGCACAACTGCAAACTGACAATTTTCATGTATTAACAATGGAAAAAAACAAACAATTAATTAGTGGTGCCATTCTAGAATGGGGACTAAATGGACACACAGGTTAGATCTAAGTCATCCATGTCAGAGAGTTTTAAGGTTATTTATTTTCTTAGCCCTTCTTCTGTTTACTGTTTTCCTTAATACTGATATGTAACATTTTAATGTTTGATAAGTTCCTCAATTATACCCAGACATTATCTTGGCCTTTTCAGACATGCAAAATCAATGCTCATGGCAGCGCGCCCCGTGTCAGATGTATTATTCGGTCTGAATGTGAGGAGACACTTGGGGAAGAGCCAGGGGAGGAAGATGAAAGTGAGAGGTATCGCTAACATCCACCCCAGACAGTTGGTCATGAATATCAAAGAGCAGCTGTGAATGGAGGCAGGTTTCTCATCATTTTTTACTCATTATCTTAAAGCACTAGAACACATTGCAATTAAATGGTTTCTTACCGTCTAAAGTTTGTTACTGCTGTTGGCTCCCTGCTATAAAGTTTAATTAAACAATATTGATTCATGCGAAGGAAGCCTAGTCAATACAAGTCAGACAAGAAAAACACAGTTTTTATACTTGAGTATGTTTTCCCTGCTGTCAGCAGTCTGACGTGTTATTTTTGTCTCTGAGAAAGCATTGAGTTTTATAATATTGATTTCAAAATATGTAACTGTATATTTTAGACAAATATAAGTTTTCCCTCTCAGCGTCTGAGTTTGAGAATGCTTGGAGAGAAAAGAAATCGATGCAGGAGAAGACTCTCCTCTCAGCACCTCGACTGTGTCCCCCTCCCTCTTGTCCTTTGCTCTTGCAGGGTATCGCCTTGGCAACGCATGAGGAAACAAGTGGTGCTCTTCAAGACTCAGACATTAGGGTCAACACTAATCTGGGGTGGATGTGATAAACAGTCTTAACGGGAGCCAAACTGACTTCAAATAGAGTAACACAAGACATGGTAGCCTGGTTGCCAAGAGGGATAGAGATGCATTTGAATTCAAGAGAGGTGTGATACAGAGTAAGACATTAAAATATGTTATAGGTTTTTATTATAAAATACATCAAAAACACATGAGTGTGAATGGGAAATTGAGTCGTTTATCCACTAGAAGCAGCTTTCATCTCATCTTGATAAGATGCAACATTCAACATTCTCCTTCAGTAATAGTCCCTCTATTTGAAAATGTGCTAAAAAATAATGACAATTTTTAGATAAAAAAAAAAGGCTAAATAAGATATTTGACTGAATCTTGTGTATTAACTTCACCAATGGTCAAAATTATGTTTTGTACCTTTACTCCAATGTGTTTCATCACGGCTCTATAATTATCCTAAGGCCATTTTCCGTGAGAGTTCACAATAATGAAAGGTAATGGTTAGTCTCAATAATTAGGGTAGCGCGGTGAAGATGAGTCTTTTTCAGCTTTAGTTTGCTTGTTATGTGTTATTTTCTTTCTCTTATTTTTTGTAATTAAAATTTAATTTAATTGGTCTTTCCAATTATAAGATACTGAGGAGAAAATGACACTAAAGCATTGAACAAACAGTGACGTCAATTACCTGGGCAGTGCTGTGTTGTGGTGACGGTTGTGCAGCTCTGTCCCCATGAAGGACATTGGTTATGACAATGCAGCCTGGCAGTTTGGCCAAATGATTATCAGTAGCTGCACAGTGGCAGGACGCAACATATGTAAACAAACATCCACATGAGATGGCACCTCCCTAAATACCCTCTGTCTGCAGCTTTTATGCGAATCACATCATATTTAAGTCTATAGACTCTCTATAGTCTATACTTGTTTCATGCAATATAACAGAGAGAAATTATTCATATGGTTGGAAATTCATTGCACCCCGAGTCACCCCCTCCCCCCTAAAGTCCTCCCACTTCCTATCTTCACAAAGCAAGGTCATTTTTTCTGCATTTATAATGCAAATGTACTAAAGAAATGCATTAAGATGAGTGATTTCTGCTATTCTTCTGTTTCCATTAACTTATAATGGAGCTCTCTGGGTTTTGAACATTTCAAAATTAAGGGGTTCAATAATCAGGATATGTCCTCGTTTCCCTGTCCATTATCTGGTGCTGCCACTGAGCCAAAAGCCACAGGTGCTAATGGCTATCTTTTTCACACGCTGCCCATGCCAAGTTCTTACACACTCGAGAGACAGTTTGGGTCCAACTGTTCATGCACATGCACAGTCCATTTGTCTCTGCCTCTCAGGGTTTCAGTAAAAAGCTCTTGTGGAGCCGGATGTGCCTATAAAAAGAGGGAGAGAGAGAGGGAAATAAAGACGGAGAGGGAGAGAGAAGCAGAGAATGATGGAGAGGCGAGGATATGTTGTATTAATGAAGCAGTGACAAAAAGGTGGGTGTGATATGAACTGCAGAATAATAGAGTGACAGTCATAAGTACGCGCTGTGGTGCTGCATTCATGCATTAATTAACAGAGATAAGTGTGATGCAGCTGTGAATGACAGGCTTTGGTGTAATCCCAGCTCCAGGAGGAAGCTCTCTGATTTATTTTGCAAAGTGCATGATTATTTACACATTTTGCTCTCATAGCATATCCTCAACATATGCGCCTTTTTTTATTCCAGACAGTGTGTTCTAAACGCCGCTAATGATGATGAATCAGTAGCGACAGCAGCCTGGGCCACAGGATGAGTTGTTATTCAGAAAGGGTGTGTGCGTGTTCATCTGAAGACTTATAAATGTGTCGGAGCTGACATTTTGACAGGCCTAGGGAAACTGTTCACATTGATTGATGTGCCAGCATGCTCCTTGTAGGTGCTGACGTCCAATGAAATGTCGAGGCTGCAGGAGAAAGACTCCCCATTTATCAGCGTCTTAATTATACAACAGTGGCTCAAGACCTTGTTAGTCTAAGGGAAATGGCCATTGTTATGCTATACCTGATGGTGGAAGCAATTCCTGCAGTGTTTATATTTTGCTGTGCAGCTTGAGAGATAATGGATGATTTATGAGGAGTTTTTCCCCTCGGCCATTAGTTGAGGACAGAGACACTTTCCATGAAACAAAGCCTTCTCATCACACTTAGAACCAAAGAATGAAATTGTGTGCAATACAATGAGGGCATTTATGTTCTGTATTATGGATTTGGCAAGTGGATTTCTGTTAACACAATTTAGAATGAATGGAGCGCCAACATAAGCCGTTGATGTTGCTGGTTAGTGTGTCGTTCATTTTCTTGCACGTCTCTGGGCCACTTTCATGGGCTCAGTTCTTAATCCATTAGTGAGATCCTGTTTTCTCCAATATATAATACCAAGAACGTGAGTCCCATGGGGCGCACTTCAGAACTTTTCATTTCAGAACTATTAAAGCACTGCGTAACTCTGCTTAATTTGTTTTTGGTTTTTTTATATCCACAATTCCCACTGCTGCATTCCAACCTTGAAGTTATGTGTGAGCAAGATTTGTGCTTGTGGTGTATCCAGACTGATGGGCATCGAATAAGATATTGTCGAATAAACCCCAAAATTCTCAATCTCATGTCTCATTCTCATGTCAGTCAGGTCCATAACTGTTCTGTGTAATCACTCCTGTCCCATGATGATGGGAGCGCTGTCTGTCTGTCTGTCTTCTGCAAGTGCTTCTCTACATAAACAATGAGTGGTCAGTCAGTGGGCTGAGGAGCATGGTAATGACAGCCTGTGGTAAAACAATTTTGTTGTTGCACAGGCTGTTGCACAGGCTGTTGCACAGGCTCACAGACAGATGCATTACTATTGGTGATTCATGAAAATTTCCAAAGCTACATTTTCCACCTCCATCATAAAGATGTAAAGACTCGTCATTATGTTGCAATTATTTAGCACTGGTCTCATCGTGTACAAAGTGACTGAATCAAAATCATGCCGGGTCACTGATCGACCTCGCCACATCCTCACACAACATCCTGATGATTGTGTTTCATTATTTCTTCTGTGCCGCATACAGTCCCCTAACCAGAACACTATTTTTAGGAAACAATCAATGAAAACCCAGAAGTGAGAGCCTATTTCCACCGAGAGAAATGAAGGGCAGTGCATTTGATCCCGTGTGAACATTCTTGTCTTGGACTGACTATGGTTCAATGGGAGGTCATGAAACTATCTTTCAGAGGCAAAATAAGATGGAACGTTGCTGATCTCCATGTGGAAATTTGGTTTCCAGACGATACAGAAAAGCAGAAAAGCTTCAATTTAAAACTATAATATAAAACACTGCAACATTAACTGAAGTCATTATATTATATTATATTATATTATATTATATTATATTATATTATATTATATTATATTATATTATATTATATTATATTATATTATATTACTGTATATAAAAGTTAAAATAATAAAGGGGACATAATTAATTATATGCAGTTATTTCCCTCGTTTTTTATTGTAAATTATATAATGGGAATATGTGTTGAATGCTGACAAAGTTGCAAAACGTTCATGTAAATAGAAATCTGCCTCTAGGTCCTGAACTGCACTGAATGAGTCTTTTCATGACATATTGACATCAACATGTAACTTGTTGGACACACCCATGAAGTTCAAGGGTAGTGAATAAGGGCCCGATTCACAGTTGGTGACTTAAATGGGACTTAATTTCAGAGTTCAAATTGAGTAGAGCTTATGTCCATTTCTGGACGGCACATTCAGATTATTTAAATCAGCCGCGTCTAGGCCACGCTTCTGAGGTTGCCAGGATCGCCGGCTGTTCAGGTTTTTAGGAATGAGATTTTTTAATGTCTCCCTTTAAACCAAGCACCTGTCTGTAATTTTGCCAAAACCTGTACAATGACAATTAAATGGTCGGCAATTTTTAGTGTGTGTTATCTGTGTTATTTAAAACGACAAAAAGATGTGATAAACAGTAAAATCACAGCAAATACTATGGTGAGATTTGTTTTTGTAAATTTGATATTGAGAACGCAGAGTAATAAAATAAACACAGCAACAAATAGTACATTTTTCACCCTAACTGGGAAGAACAGAGCGTAACATATTCAGAGTCTGCTGGTGGTCTCATGTGTGCAGTCAGTTGCACCGATCACATTTGGGAAGCCAGCAATAGCAAAATAAAAACAACAATCTGCTTTTATGCACCGCTTCCTCTTTTTTGCTTCCTCTTTGTGCCTAATAAAAGCGCTGAAGGACAGGGACACAGATGCATATGACAGGACAGAAACCACACAGGTGATGGGGAACAGAGAGGGAATTGGGATTTTTTTTTAAATTTGCCACGTTAACATTTCTTGTAATTAATTCGTTTTTAATAATTGTCACTTTACTTAATTGGACAGGAGTGTGTTAACTTCTCAGTCCATTGTGGTCAGCCCTTCAGAATACTGTTGTACGAGTTTCCCTGTTGTTTCCGTGTTTGAGTTGCCCTGTGGACATGGATTTCAGCCAAAACAAAATGTTTCCCAACACATATCTGATAGTTTCACAGGACTTGCTACAGCTCCCGTCTGGAGAGGACCAGGCGCAACAAATAACAACTGAAGTCCCAAGTCTGAATTGCGGATAGCTGCAGATGCTCCTCCTTTCAGGAACAAACTCCACCCGTTCGCGTAAATCACCTGAGAGGTGCTTGAGTGAATAAAAAGTGAAAAGTGAAGATTTATGCAACGTGTATCTGAACTATGAATCGGGCCCTTAGTGTTTGGCTGGCACCTGTATTTTGCAGTGGTACCAGCTCAGGCCTGATGCAGCTGGCCAATCTGAATAGCGCAAGCTTTTTTGGAGGGGGCCTAAATGATACAACACCGAAAATGGTCTGTTTTCATTCAGTGTGCACAGTGGTGTTGCAGCATGGGAGAATAGACGTGGATCGATGTATTTTTTTCCACATTGTAGCATTGCAAAGGTTTCAAAACAGACAATAAGGAAATTGGATAATATGACCCTTTAAATAGTCAATAACTGTGATTATGTGTGTGCTGCAATTCATGTTTGTCAGAATGTCGGTTGTGGTTGTGTAAAGTGCACTTAAAGAAAAAGCAGGCATATTCTTTACGATCCATTTCAAAAGTATGTGATTCAAGGGCAGTGTGTTGATTTATATTCTACATCTTCAAAAGCTACAAGTGTTTGCCTGTTAAACTTCAAACTGATCGGGAACCTTGAAGCAACACAGAGCAGACTGACTTAATACACTGTGTGTTCAGCCCTTGACATAAATTTTATACATTGCACTGTGACCTTGGAAGGTCAGAGAGCAGAAAAATAACACAGATGAGCACAAACTCAATTACACGGATATTTCATCTTTACAAAGCTTATATCTCTGACCTCTGTTGACGTGCAGCTTTAATTTGGAACAATAAAACATCGTCTGACCTGTCACTGACTCAATGATATGATGTGATGATGACAAAGTGCTCATGAAATTTATTAGTCAATTGTGATCAGCATTGATTTATTTTATTTTATACATTTCCTGTAACTCTACTGCTTTTTCTCCCCCCCCACAGGGCCAAATTGCTACGCTGACACGTCAGTGATTCCCGCTGGGCGAGAGGTGAAGATCGATGAGTGTACAATCTGCTACTGCACATACGAGGATGGCACATGGCAGATTGAGCGTCAGGCCACCTGTAGTAAGAATGAATGCCAGCGGAGTTAGAGACTGGCTTTGACACGAAACGCCAGTGCCAGTCCGCATGTAAACCCTCGGCCTTTCACCCAGCCTACAGACATCAGGGTCAGACGGCAGCGCTCAACCATTTCGGAATTTATAATCACTCCTGTATTACTGGAAAAAAAAGAAGCTTTTATGAAGATTTATAATCCGCAAACAGAATATCTATTTATCTATGTATTAAGTTATTTATGAATATATACAAATCTCCGAGCTATTAATACTGAATTAGTGACAAAATATTTTTTATAGACTGTATTTTAATAAGTAATGTACTGGACCATAACAGAATGTATAGAGCACCCACAGCTGTCTTTGGAGGTGCAAACCTCTATGTTTTGACATGTGACACTGGTCCTTCTTACCACCGAAGTGCAGGCTAGACTTTTGCTGTTTGGGTACAGATTTACTGTGTAGGGTGATCAAGTGAAGAATCAACAATAAAAATGACAACAAGACAGAGGAAAACTCGACAGGACTTGACTGTTTCCCAATTTCATTTTGGATGTTCAAATGTGCTTTGATTTCATAGTGCTTTTTGTATTGCAATTTTCTTGGTACTGTGTGTTTATGTTTCAAATAAATGGCAATCTGTGCTCTGTAAATGCACAAATGGTATTTTCAGCTGTACATTTCATATTTAAGATTTACCAAAAAAGCACTTGATGTTGTCTTTAAAAATGGTGCTTTCAATTTATTGACTTCAAAGCTAATAAAATATTCACAATTTCATTTGAATCATAATACTGGAATGAAATGATGACCTCAGATGCTTCCTTTGGGATAACTTGTATTTCGGACATCACAGGTTAATCTTTAATTGCAACAAATGCCCCATAGATGTGAGAATCATGCTTACTGTATTTGCAGTTACAGAGCAGTATAACCGTATCAGTTGCAGGGTAAGTGCGGTTTGCGTGGGTACTACAGGTTAATATTTAATGGGTAGTCAAGTGCATAATAACTTACTGTGTAATGCCGCAATTTAATTTTAGATTGCTATATGCATCAAAATGGAGATGTGGGGAATACAGAATTCCCTATGTGATTTTCTTATTTGCCTCCAGATTTTCAACAACATTAATAAGGGCCAAAATGGACATTTTAGCTACACTGATCCCAATTTCCCCCTCCAGGATTTGAAATCCGTGAAGGTTGTCTGACCTGAGGAAGATGGATGTGGATTAATTGTGAATTCCTACCCAGCTTATTTTTGCTCGTGTCCATCTTCCATCCATTTGAGGAGGAGTCGTAATAAATCCATGTCCTGGCAGAGGTACAGCCACAAGGTTCCTGGGCCAGGAGATCAGAAAGACGATTAATAATTCAAGTCTAGGTTATGAACACTAACAGGCAGAAACTTATGAAAGGTTGTAGATATTTCCTCTGTTATCTTTTGCATTGGCGGCGTGGCGCTGTCCCTGTCACCCATTGCAACGTGCTGGACACTCTGCAACACTCTTTGATCACGAAGGTTGCCAGACAACAATGTTGCACCTCCAGCAGTGAGACGTGCCTGTCAGCCAGCTGGCGGGATAGAGGTAAATAGGCCTAAATTCGTGTACATGCGTGACAGGCTTCTCTCAGAGCAGCAGGGGATCTGTGGCGCAGATCTATGAAGGGTTCTGGTCAGACTTAACTCTTCCGATGACAGCGAGGGTCCTCTCAAACCAAACTGGAATCATTCATAAAACAGGAATTGTGCTGGCGCATACAAGTGGGAAATGAGAGAAGTATTTTCTCCCCTTTCCACCAATCCTCACTTAGGATACAAGGACTCATTTTTATGTAGGCGTTCTTCTCCCCCAGGCTTCTATTTAGAGGAATTACTGTCATGTTCTCATTGTGTTTTTTTCCATTTTACAAGCAAATACTTCTTTATGTCTAATTTCCCAAGCATTACACCTGCTGTGTATCAGCCGGTAATGAGATATAAGTAATGAGTATGACCAGGGATGTTCTCTGTGACCCATAACGTTTCTATTCTAGTTCATTAACATTCAAAATTGGCTTCAGATGAGCTCATATTTCCAGTAGTTGCATATTCAGAATCAGCTATTATTGGACAGGAGAAAGTGGGTTATAAAGCCTATCCACTGGAAAAGAGTCTGGACTTTTGCTTTGAAATGAAATTCCCTCAGTACTATGCTTCCTCTTTCACAGACAGGCCATTAATTGGACACATCTGTTGGAGGAAACCCATAAGAGATTAGAGTGATCTCCCGAACGCTGTAAGTACATAACGAGACATCTGACCTGTTCTGGACAATGTGAACTGCCGTGCTGAGATGAGACGTGTTCATATTACAGGAGGTGATGAAATTCATTATGGAGTTATGGCAATCAGCCCGCTCTGTCTTTTGACATTAAAGTGTCTTGGGTTTTAAATACTCAGAGGAAGAAGCGACCACAACGTCAGCATAGAATATCACAGGAGGACCTTTATTGATACAGACACGAAAAGAATTCTTCCAAAGTTTGAAATTCTGTTATTTCACATCCATGTTATAATTCAGTTCCTGTCAGGGAGACTATATTTTCAGCCACGTCTGTTTGTTAGCAGGATGATTCAAAATATTGTACAATTTTGATAAAACTCGGTGACAGGAATTCATCCAGTGCAGTTTTGTCACAGTGACACCTGTCTCTGTTGTCTCTTGGAATCAGAATTCATCTACATAACTTGCCCGGTTCCTGTTTGCTAATATCCCTGCCATTTCAGAGTCTGCCAGTCTCCACCTCCCCCGCACTACACTCTGTGGCTGCCTCAGCCTGTCACCTCATCCACACCCCTGAGCTTCATTTCCCCATCAGCCTGTCCTGTTCAGTGCGTATACCTGCCCATTTTCCCCATAGCATTTGCCAGATCATCTCTGTAGCCTTGCGCAAGTTGGTAATCAGAAGCTTAACATAGAACGAACATCACATAAACAGAGGTGGCGCCATGTTTGATCAAGACCTGTAGTGTACTTTTGAAATCTTTAATGAGTTTCTCAATCAATAATTAAAAATCATGCAATTACTTGAGGTTACTCATTGAAGGGAGAATTTGATATGAAAATTTCAAAGTTATCCATTTGCTGGTTGAACTGAATGAAATTACTAAAGCCCTTGGGCCTGTTGGGCGGTATTGAAATGATAATGCACACCCACTTATTGTTTTATTTGACATTCTGAAATAACATACAATAGAAAGAAATGGGAAAACACCCTTGGTTTTACGATTCTAAAGACGCATCAGAAGCTATTGTGAATGTTATTGCAGCTGGTGTCCCTTAAAGACTGGAATAAATGCCATTTGATTGAAGTCTAAGATCAAACCACTTCACTGTTAATGTCAATCAGAAGTTTTGAAATCTCAGGTTTATGATTTCTCATACATGGGCATAAGCTGAAGACAATAGCCTATCTGTCTGCTTTCTTGTGAAATGCATTAAAAGCTTTGTGGTACAATAATATGGCAGAGTGTTCCCTGCTCCCTGGGCTGAGACAGAAAATAAGCAAAGGTTATCCTGCATCAAAGGTCTGAAAATCATACAGCTTGGGCATATATCTCAGCTTACCCATCTGGCTGCATCTACGCTGAGAAGTGTCAGGGCACTTTGCTAAATAACATCTTAAGAAAACATCTCACTCAGCTCATCAGATCTCAGAATATCTCGTAACACCGACACATACAAAATTCAGCTGAAGCCCATTATGCTTCCATGTTATCATGATCTACCTTTCTTGCGCTTGTTATTAGAGGGGAATAATAGGGTTTTTCTTGCAGCACAAATTGGAGGAAAAGGAAAATGGCAGTTCAAGGCTCTGAATATTGAAGTCATATTTGCAGCATTTATTTCAATTTCTGAGGGAGCACTGAGCTGTCATCAGAATTAATTCATATAAAGGCTTGTTATCTGTAAGTGCATTTATATTTCTGCTGAATATGGGACTGCGTGTTCATGAGTATTTTTCCAATTTTTTTTGACTGAGTGCCAGTTTGCTGGATTCTGCAGTGGGAATATCGACAAAATTATCATCTCTGTTTCTCTGATGGTAAATTTATTCTCCCAAAGTCCACTCCTCGGGACATGAATTTTACTTGACAGCTACTAAATGTTAAAAATGCTTTGAGAATTCTATTTGCACCTTCTAAAACGCATTAACTCCTACTTTGAATCTTCTGACAGTTCTGCGAGTCGTGCTCTGAGCTACATGTAACATTCCCATGTGATTATGATGGTCCTTGATCAATCTGAGTGAATCACTTCATGATTGAGCGCTTTGGCTCTCCAGAGTCTGAGCCTGAAATTGTCCTTTATAGATTTGGTATTATATCTACAGCTCTCCGCCTCTGCCATTAGCGAGACATTCACATTTTCAATTTCACCTCTCTGACTTGTCTTGCCCTCAGACGCAGATGACACTCACCATTCGAGCTGTGACTTTCCTTTCCATCCTTACATCTGTGGAACTCACAGTGACAGATGTGTTTCAATTAAATTTGACTGAACAGGGACCAAGTATCAGTAGGACAGAATCAGGGAATCAAACACCTATCTTGCCTTTGTGTTGGTGTTAAGAGGTT
The DNA here is from genome assembly GCA_900312555.1 of Lamprogrammus exutus. Classification (NCBI taxonomy): domain Eukaryota; kingdom Metazoa; phylum Chordata; class Actinopteri; order Ophidiiformes; family Ophidiidae; genus Lamprogrammus; species Lamprogrammus exutus. Next base: position 11,797 of record OMOW01106849.1, read on the forward strand.
AGAAACACAAAATCTGAACCCAGGAGAAAACCCATCCACTGTTTTCTCCAAATGACACGGCTTGGAGAGGCTACTGCAGGTTCAATCTGGCCCCATCCATCATCGCCTGTTATGGGCTAGGAAGGTGAGTAATAAAGCTTGGAGCATCTAGGACGACAGTATCTCAGCATTTCATCCACAACAGGCAGGCAACACCAATGTGACCTGTTTGCTGAACAATTTCCAAGGGGTTCAGTTCAGTCGAGCACTGCCGTGATACACACAACTGCATAAGTTAGTGTCAGAGGGGCGATAGGACAGTGCATTGTTGGTTTTATCATAAAGGAAGCTGCATTTGTCTCATCCCTGTAGAATACCAAGTGTTTGCATTTGCAACACAACATTAATCCTGAGATATGTTTTCATTTTATTTATTTTTTATGGTCCATGTATAGTAATTCATCATCTATTGTATGTTTTGATATATATATTGGGATACTGCCCATGGGCAATCTGTCTGCATATTCACTGGTCAGTGAATACATTACCAGTTGAGTTGTATAAACAGTGGCTATGGTTTCCACTGGGATTTCTGAATAAGAATATTACCGGTATGCAAGACCTCTGTGAAAACAAAGTTATTTTTCCTAAAACTACAGTATAAGACGATACTGATACCTCTGCAGACAGCAGGGGTGAAAAGCAACCAGACACAAACGTTAAGTGCGTACTGTACATTACTTTTTTATATGATCTAAAAAAAACATGTGATCTCAAAAATCATACAAAACGGAATACATCCATGTGCGGGGAATCATTTAATCCTTCAACTGATCTGAAAGCAGGAAAATCGGGAAGATTTGGTCAAAAAAAAAAAAAAGCCTTATTTATTTATCATTATAATTTCATCACAGAATATCCATTAATTCAATCCAAACTCTCGTTGCTCCAATTTTAGGGGTTTATTTCATTATTATGGATAGATCGGAAGAGCACACGTCTGAACTCCAGTCACAGATCGGAATCTCGTATGCCGTCTTCTGCTTG
>OMOW01106860.1:0-13029 GCA_900312555.1 Lamprogrammus exutus
CCTCAAGACCATGTATCATTTCAGGATAAGGCTGTGTTGTGAATGAAAGAAGTAAGATTGCAGGCAAAGCGCACATCAGGGGCCCATTAAGGCCCATCTATTGCCCTATCCATTGCCCTATCCATTCCTGCATTGTTATGCCTGTGTGAAAAGGCGCAAAAGACAGCAATGTTCATGAATGTAGCTGCATGTGTGAGGGCTGAAAAGCAGTAGTGGTGCCTGAAAGGTTCAACCAGTAATTTACATGAAGCTATGTGTGAAAGGGGATTCCATAAGGCAGTAGATACAAACATTCTTTTAAGATTCCGGTCCATGTTTACATGACAGCATCACATAATTGTTCAGCATTTGTCAGCTTCACATAAAGTCTGCGAGTCTCCCGTTCTATTTATCCCCTTCTCAGTTGAAGTCCCTCCATCTCAAGTGGACAGGTACGCTCTTCTTCACTTCAAGCCCTGCGCTGCGATACAGGGATGAAATTATTTTCCAACTAAACTCTGCAGGGGGGGGGGAACTCCTGTTTGAGTAATCTTTCCCTTCCTTTTCCATTAGAATCAATTGAAGAGAACTTTGATGAGGACGCCTACTACGAGAGGCTTGGGACGAGGCCAGCATTGGACGCTGAGGCTCTTGGGAGCTGCTACCAGAGGATGGTGGAGCTTTTCTATCTCTGCACAGAGGAGGACCCTAAGGAACGACCCTCTGCTGCCCAGATCGTCCAGGCTTTAGAGAGCAACGCCCCGCTGGAAAAAACCCCCACTGAGGTCATCGTTATTGACTGAATTACACATCAGATTGTTGCATTTTGCTCTTACACCTTGCAGGTAAAGAAAGATGTGAGGTGTTTGGACTCCACTAAAAGACATTTGTTTAATGAGAAGGATTTTAATGTCCTTAGTTTTGTACTGATTTAGAATAAGAAACGCTTAAAGACTGTTTATAGTAATTCTGGCCTAGACATAAGAACAGCTGCCACTGGTGAAAGTTATCAGCTCACTAGTCTTTAAATGTCTCATATTGCTTCAAATGGTGTGTTTGTATGTCTTCATTGTCTTTCCTTGTACGTCTGTTTCAAGTGTATAAATATTGACGTCATCTCCAACTTCAGATGTGAGCTGTTGGTGAGTTGTTTTGTGTTAGTTTTACAGTGACAGACGATATTCCCTATTGTTTTTGGAAACATCATTCTTTGGATCAGTTGACATTGGCCTGTAATATTTGCTGTAGAGGTGTGAGGAAGCAAGAAGTCAGAGTTCATAAAACAAAGCCAGCGTGTTTATTAAGATTTACAAAGCAGAATTCTCTGAAGAGTAACAGCATCCTTTATAGGTCAAAGTCTAAACCCATTTTACTCCTAATTGTTCAAAAACACGAACACAATCATTCCAAATCAAGATTCAACCTGTGAGGATGTACTCTTACATGGGAAATGATGTGCTGTAGCTGAGCTTAAACAAGATATAAACATCTGAATAGAAAGTACTGTTAAAATATACACAACACTTCAGCAGTAATGCAGTACTGAATATAAATACTGGGTGATAACAGCTGTTCTGCATTATGAACACTTTAAAATGCTAATCTAATTTAACAACAGTTTCACAGCGGCACCATATGTTAACACCAACTATAGATTAGTCTAATTAAGTATGAACAACTTCATCCATAACAGTTGTTGCTTCGCATATCAATCCAACAATCAGCCGACAGCTTTCTAATCTTTATAATGCAAAATTTAAAAGCACTGCTGCATTGAAATGCAAGGTGGCCTTCAAAGATGAGACACGAGCTATAAAACAGGGAGGGAAATGCACTCAATCAAGAAAATCTGCTAATATGAAAACGTGCAGCAAGATGAGAAACACTGATTTGAAGCACATTTCACTCAACTCGTTGACCTTATGTGCCAACCATTTTAATCCACACATTTAGTCATTAAATTGAACCCAAACCTCAGTTTTTAACCACAGCTATTCCCCTCACGCAACGAAATTGTAGACCAGGAAGGTTGGCGTGCCGCAGTATTTAGTGGCGAACACTTTTCCATCAGGCGTCGGGTCGGAGAAGGCGATCTCCTCCTTTGTTAGAGGACTGCCGTACATGAAAGTGCTCCTTAGGAAAAAAGAAAAGAAAACACAATTAGTGCGAGGGAGGAATGCTTCAGGTATATGTTAACAGATATGAAATAAAGTGGATGTTGTAGAGTTTACTGTTGTTAAATACAAAGTCCATAAATAAGTGAAACATATCGACACCAACTAAGTTTTCATCAAGGGTTGTACTTGTCTACATAAAGTGGAATCACTCCAATATTCATGTTCTGAAGACTTGGTCCCGTGTTTGTATTTGACCTCCCACAAATTTGGACTAAGCGTTGATATACGTTGGTCATATTCCATTTTTACTGCAAAACAAAACTTTTTACCTTTCACTATAGACAAACTGCCTCATATTTTGATTTCAGAGGCAGAAATTTCAAATGTTTCTGTCCTTGACTCATCTTAACCTTCCTTACCATAAAGAATCTACTGGCACGTCAGAGCCAAGCAGCACTTTCTGCCCCGTTTTGTATTAAAAGTGTGGGCTGTTTTGCATATGTACAGTCGTCGCAGTGCTATTGGGAAAAATGTAACACTGGATCAACCCGAGCTCAAACATTAAGAATTAAAGAACTGAGAATCAGTTGCAGAAATTTCTCAAATCTAGCAAGAATTTCTAAAAATTGGTGTTTCCTAGATTTGAACTCTTACACATCCTCGGACACTATGAATGTTCTGCTCAGGCTGCTGTTGTACCTGACCGTGTCGAGCATGCGGGTGGCGATGCCTTTTCGCCTGGCCAGGCTGAACACCCAGATCCGGCTGATCCCGCACAGTGCTTGCTCTGGGATGGTGGAGCAGCACCAGGCCCTGTGTCGCTCCATGAAGTCCTCCTTGGTCATATCCTTCTGCCGATTTGGCTGCTCCAGGACGCGGTAAGCCTGGAAGGGACAGCGAGTGGATTGTGTGTTACTACATCCCATTATGAGGTACTGCAAGGGCAATTTAGTGTGATATTTCCCCCTCCACACACACACACACGTGCCAACATACAAATTCCCCGTCCTACCTGCCGTATGTGTTCAGCAATCAGACAGCCCACCACCATGCGCTCTGTGTTGATGAACAGGTAGGTCTTGGCCTGTCTGGGGCTGCTCAGAGTCACCTGCTGGAAGCCCAACTCGTTGTCCGCTAAGCAACGCACATCCTCGGCCTGCAAGCACACAAGAAAAGGACTTGAAAATGAACACGTAAGCAGAAGTTTGTACATGCAAAAAAAGCCTTTAACATTAAACACTCAGCAGGAAACAACGCTGTTTCTGTGTCTGATATGATACACACTTGTAGAAATGTACCTGTATGCATTTGCTTCCACGTCTGTTTGACAAACTTCTAAATCCTAAGATTCCTTCAGTTTTCTTTGTGCAGTGATGAGTTACACTTCACATTTTTGGCAAACTTCACTGTGGTTTTGCGGACTAAAACAAAATCATACATTTTAAGGGCATAACGTTTGAACTCTCACTTTTTTGATGGCGTATTTAGGATCATCTGGCAAGACCAGGAGAATTTTTCCATCCCAGAACTCCGCCACCACCCTCTCCTTCTTCCAGCCCTGGCAACAGAGAAACAGATGGGAGATTGTGGATTACTACAAATCAGAAGCATAAATGATCGTAACACTCTACCCAAAAGATAATAATTCATCACCAGATTTTGTACTTTGCAATGATAAATACACAAAACTCTTACCACAAATTTGATGCTGTCAAGGAAGCGTTGGTGGAACTGTGTGTGCTGGAAGTTGTCCTCTGGATTGTCTGCACTGTACACCATCCCGCATGAGCTGCAGATTATCGCACCAAACTGCTTCTGACCAGCATCCTGATGGGGAAAAAGACACAGGACATGACATTCAACACACAGAGAGAGAGAAACTGGGACAAAATTATGACAAATGAGGACATTTGTAAAACTGTCAGATGATATTTTACCAACGTGGCCACTTATTATAGCAGAATATCAAGGATTCATGAGTCAATACGTGTGACACATTCTGGGTCTTTCAGAAAAGGTTTCAGTGACCCATATTTTTGGCAATCAATCCAAAATATCAGCCATCAAATACTATTAGCATTCAAACCCAAGTCAATATCATTCTGGTGACAACAGTTGTACTGAAATTTAGTGCTTTATCGCTGTACATATATAGACAATATGAGCATACAATGATGAGCTGGTCGTAGCCCTGTTTCTCTTTCCTTCGGCGAAGGCTGTGCTCCTTGACAGAGGAGAATTGAGCCTGCGGTGTCTGTGCCGGGCCAGCAGGGGTGCTGCAGGACACTGGGTGCTGCGGAGTTGCATTCTTCTTTAACCTACAAGACACAAAGCAACGTTCTCCTGGTTAACTTAAGGATGTGGTGCCAAATGATATTTAGATGCCATTTGAAGCTAAGAAAAACGATGAGACACAGTGAGACCATACTGTGGTGCCCTATTGCGCCATGTTAAAATTACACATCTTTAAAATGCTGACGATTAAACGGTGACACAATCTCACCTCTTGGAGGCAGAGCCAAAGATGGGATACACCGCTGTCAATTCTGTGGACAGACAACGAACAAAGCTTGAATGGGACAATAATGGCAACATTTTCTATTGTTTTCCAATACCTCCTAAACCAAAAAGGCAAAATGGTGACAGATGCCTCTGGGATTTGGTGTGTGTGTGTGCTTGTTCAAAATCAGTGAACTGGAATCTGTTCTTGCACAGACGCTTTATGCTGTGTGTGGGTATGCGTGTGTGTGTGTACCTTTAGGCGGGCTGGACACCGTTCTGAGAGGGCTTACATCACTCAGGTCAGAGACGGGCTCGGAGCCACCGTCAGTCACAGAGTCATCCTGAGAACAACAAAGATCCACTTCTATGTTATGAAAAGTGACAAAGAAATGTAAAGCCTCACCAAGCGCAGGTTTAGACGACAATCGTAACGAGCAATATTACAATTTGATACCAAGACAGTCACACTGTACCTGAATATTAAAGGGTAAGGCTGTGGATGCAGGTGTCCGTGTTGGGGTCCTTGTCACCGCAACCCTCAGCTCCTTGGTGATCCCGTACTTCCTTGCCAACACCTCAGGCGAGCTGAGAGAGGCAAATGAAGATTACTTTTTGCTGCAAACCACATTGAATGTTAAGGAATCCAGCTGATCATTAAATGCAAATAAGAATTTCCAGAAATATTTCATGCTTAAAAAAAACATCATCCAAGCAGAGAGTGTGATAGCTTCTTTTTTTTAATGCACTAATAAATAAATTATTTGATCAAACTTTTATTAAAGCACCTTAATGGTTGTGGAGTTTCTGGCTCTGGACCCAAGTCCATCCAGTCCGATGGGTCAAACCGTGTTCGCTGCTTGGTGCTGGGTTGGTCCTCTTCTCTGGGAGGCTGGTGGACAGCAGTCTGCTGGCAACAATCATCATCATCAACATCAAATCTATGATTGCATGACAAAATCAGCTCAGGAAACTCCACAGCAAAGCTCCACAGTGGGACTGTTTGGCCTTTATCCACATGTTGGCCGAAACGATTCTTCAAGCAGCACTACAATGCTTTCGCCCATGATTTGGTATAACATCTTTAATTCCCCAAAATGCACTCCAGCTTGCCGTTGATGTTTTGAAACTTAGCCAAATTGTGCTGAGTTCTAAAACAAAATGGAATAATTATTTGGAATGGTTTCACACAAACAAATATATACACAAAACAAAATGTGCCCGACTTCACCATCTGTCTACAGTAAAACACATTCCAGGAGTGCAATTTTAAGTTAATATGTAACATTCATCAAGAGATTCTTAGGCCAGGAAAAAAAAAACTTTTAAAAGTCAAACACCAAAATGGACTAAGTCATAGTTCAAGATAGACTTGAAAAAAAAAAAGTAGAAATAATGCAAAACAATTTGAGATAACCTCAAGAGACATTTTTACTACAAATAATTCAGGTTTATTCACTCGATGACACTTATTTTAGAAACAGAAACACTGGCACTCCTCACCTCCTGAGGTTCTTTCATCACCGGAGCAGACACCTGCTGTGGCTTCTCATTCTTAGCCTGCGGCGGGACAGCTTTGCTTTTCCCCTGAGCTGGCCTGGCTGAGGTCTTTGGTGTGGATTTCTTGTACATGGAAGTCAGCTTCTTTCCTGTACTGAAGAAAGCAGCTCCCACAAAAAGCTTGGGTTTGGGTTTGAGGCTGCCGAAACTGATGGTGATTCCCTTCTTTGCCTCTGTTGGCTTGGTACTCGCAGCCGCTGTAGTTGTAGAGGATGTTTGTTCAGCTGTGCCACTGTGAAATGTTTCATTTGCACAATTAGAAAATCTGATTATTGACAAATTACCAATTGACAAATTAGAATTACAAACGCTCCAGCTACAATTGAACTTAGACTTGTGTGCAAACAAACCTGCCACCAAGTTCAGTCAGCTTGATCGTGGTTGAAGATGTGCTGCTTTTGAAACTCTTCTTTGCTCCATGTTTTGCTGGCACTTTTCTCGGCTTGCTGCCTCCTTTGAAATTCTTTTTATTTGTTTTCTTCACTTGTTCGGCCAGGGTAGGAGGTAGAGTGGGAGGATGAGGCAAAGCCTCCTTGATCGTCTTCCTCTCTAATGGAGTGAGGTACATGGTCTTCTGCTGGCCATAGAAGGAGCATGTAACAATGGCAGGTTTGGCCAGTGGTTTACAGGGAGATCTGGCTGGTGAACCTGGACAGGGAAAGTAAAACAGACTGAGATGGCACAAATGTCAAAGAAATTAACAGGTGGGAAAACAATAGTTGGAAGAAACACCATGTTCACTGTGTATTCACGTTAGTTAGCTCCGCATTACTCTACATTAATAAACAACACTTATCAGCATCATCAGCAGTCCACATAGTCCTTAAAGGACAGATACAACGATCACCTGCCAGAACAGTTGTTTCCTCAAGTTATTAACTACAATTTCAGTCCAGAATATCTTTCAGACTTTATTTCAAAACCTTATTTGCTGAATTAAATTCCTACTGAAAACACTTCTTTCATAAGCCCACCCTACCTGCTGGCCTGCGAGGGGATTTCTGAGGCGAGGGACGGTTCTCCTTTTCCAGACGTCCAGCAAGCGTCTTACTGACTGGAGACTGTAGGTGCTTCCTGGGGGACCTTCTCTTCACAGGAGACATCTCCTCCCTCACTTCTGTTTTGGCTGGATGGCTAATATTAAAGCAAGAGGATCAGGGTCAAATACAGGTACCACAGATACCACGGTTGCTTCTAATTTCTAGGTTTTCCGGTATTGAAACTTTAAATTAGAATTTATTCCCACTGCAGTGACCTACAACATGACAGAACACACATATATGTGGAGATTAAACAAAAAGCAATGCATGACTGAAAGATGCACAACACACATAAGGCAGATAGCTCACCTGTCAGAGTCCAAAGAGAACTTCCTCTTCCTTGTTGTTGGCATCATTTTTGTGAAACTCGCCTGCGAACAAAGAAATGTTATCAGCAATATATACTGAGATTCAGTAAGGCCACTGCAGTTCAGCTTGGAAATGTCACTTAAGGTAAAGCCTCTCTTTGTAGTGCACATTCAGCACACATGCTGATACTTGGAAAATTACACTAGATTTAAAATTAGATGTTAATACATTTTTGTTCATTGTCATGGCACACAGCACAAGCACCATGGCAATGACATACAGTTTGCATCTAACCACACTGCAAATTGCAGCAACGGGATTTGTTAACTTAGTATGAACAATCGATTTCAAGTTATAATTCATATGAATATAGACTTGCACATGAGTGTGTAGATATCTGATAGTCATTAAGTGAATGAAAAGGTATATATGCATACTGTAAGTAGAGTAAGTTGCAAGTATATACAAAGAGAGACTTTGCGTCATATGGACATCTTTAAATTAATCTGTAGTGTATGTAGTTTTATTTGTACTCTCGTTTATTCATATCCGTACTTTCATACTTAAATGCAAAGTACCTCCGTCTTGAACAACTGGGCACAACTATTTCCCTCCAGATAAATAGTTTTTTAGTATTTGTCGTGTTTTGGCGCAGAGGACAATTAGCTATGACGCTATGCGAAGGCTAGTTTAGCTACGTCAACACGTTAGCTAACATATGCCCAAATGCATTGATAATTGGCGGGATAATTAGCTTATAAAGGAGAGTCGTCTGTCTCAGTAAGTTACCGAGCGTGTCGATATTCGTCAAATGCTAAACGAAAACCAAAAGCGCTGAATCACGCCGTTTGTCCGTGTTTTATAGCTATTGTTAATATATCTTCAAGTGATGCTCGCTGACTTCGATGATGCTGTGGTTTGATGGGTTTCTGTTGACTTAAACCTGAACTCATCAGTCCTTACGTGACGCAGATGTCGAAAACAGATCACATAAGTGGTTCCCGCGAATTCCGTGTTATTTTTCATTGTCATCAAACGCTCAATACAAACAATTTGAATATCGTTTATTGTTTTGGATTTTAGTGTTACGGTGTCACCAACAAGACACATTTAGCCGACTGACTTGCACCAGGGTGCATCTTTCATAAGATTCAGTCGTTAATAAGTGCAACATTGCAAATGATACGTTTGTTGTTTAATTTTCAACGATTAGGGGCAGCATTCACGCTGGCATATCAATTATCTCTTAAAATGTCTCCTAAAATGTGTCTCGTTGAGTCATTTTTTTGAATATACAAAAGGCTCCCACATAAAATTTATATGTATGAATGTAAACTTGTGATATATTATTGTTTTAAACTTATCTCGTCACAACAAGCAAGCACCGACAGCCTTAAGTCACAAGATAACGTGGACACTCGTTAATGTGGAACAGCGATTAAACACCAAAAGCAAGCAAAACAAGAAAAACAGCTGACTTTAACTCCCCCAAAAACAAAATAAGTGTCATTTGACTCACCAGATGGGCCTGTGTGGAGTTTAATTCTCGTAAAGATGTGTTTTAAGCTCCTGCTTTAGCGCGTCGCCACTCTGTACGCGGTTCTTCTGTGTTTTGAATAGCGCGCCAGGCGGAAAAAAGTTGCACAACCTGACTTAACCGGAAGCGGAAACAATCCAGAAAGCATTCAAATAAAACCCGTTGTGGGACTTCTGGTCAGAGGCTTCAAAATAATACACTCACCGTGAACGACAATGTTTATTACAATTTCACAAGTAATAAAATGTCGTTTAGCAGCCACGTTAAGTTATCAGCATCACATCTGTGGCTTTTTTTTTTTTTAAATCAAAGTACAAACATGAAAACAATGTGCAACTAAGGAATTAAGGATAACTTATGTATTTAAAAGTTTTTAATATGTGCCTGTCAGTGATTGCAGTAGTGGAAAAATAGCTATATTCGTTCTGGCAAATAAATGATTTTACACATCATTACTTAAATCAATATTTCTGAAAATATGAAATATGTTCCCACTACAGCACTGGACCAAAACATTTGCAAGACGTGTCATTTTAACATATAGTATATGTTGTGTCCAGTCAACAACTACATATATCCCATTTTTTATTTTGATTAGCCTGTGGCTAATCGTGCAATATGCATTTGTTGAGATTGTTTCTTGAGGTTGTAACAATTACAAAAAATTAACGATATTTTCACGAGCATGAAAATGTGATTCGTAACTTATCCAGGACAATAAACATTATGTCACTCAAGAAGTAGTCTTTTTTGATAATGAATAGCAAACTCAATCAGTCAAAAACACATTATTTCAACACACAACACACAGTACAAGCGTAATTATTTGACCAGACGCTGACGCCTGCTTTTATTTTGGAGGCGAATCAAGTTAAATTTCTTTTTCTGTGTTGTGGCTGCTAACAACTTCCGGATGAAGTGTACATGCGAGAAGTGACAGCGGCAGCGCGAGCACCAGACTGCACCTGATTGTATCTAGTTTTGGGCATTAATGTTCAGCGCGTGAGCTCGGAAACTAGGCCCAAATACAACCAAAAGTCATTTTTTCTTTTAAAAGCGGGGTTTAAGATAACCAACATGGTGTTTTATTTCACGAGTGTCGGTGAGTGAAGCCGCAGAGTTGTAGCAGCGTTAGCTAGTTGTCGTGTAGCCAACGAGAAAGCTGTAGGGTAGCTTTAACCGCAGAGAAATGTGTTGTCATCATCTATTTCTATCCCTGTGTGTCAAATTGTTTGTCTTCATCATTCACTTTTCAATACTTGTTTTTATCTTAGTGGTGGACCCTCCCTACACTATTTATATGGGAAAAGACAAGTATGAAAGTAAGTTGAATGCTCCATGTTCATTATGTCTTTAGCTTGTCTTGTCTATGTTGGGGGCATAATTTGCATAAATAAATGCTGCCATTCCTAATTGGTTTTGGTCCTAATTCGTTTTGCCAACAGATGAAGATTTGATCAAGTATGGATGGCCTGAAGACATCTGGTGAGACAAGAGATGGTTGTGGTCTTGGTCCTTTTCTCACTTTTCATAGATGGATGGATATGTTTACATCTCATTTAGTCAATAGCTCTGTCTGTTATTAAGTAAGAGTCAGTCAGTAAGCGAGTAAGGATGCCCAGAGAGATTCTAAATGCTGCTGTCTGTGCTGTCAATCTTAAGGTTCAATGTCACCAATTCAATTCAAGTGCTAATATAGTAAATGTCTTTAGTGTTTGTCTTTGTGGCATTGGCTCTGTGGTGGACCAAACTTTCACTCTTCATCCTTGGACTTTATATTAGGAATGCTCAACTAAGGTCCCAAGAAAGCCTGCAGCTAAAGCAAGGATGCTGCTGACAGTGATGTTACATTTCTACATACATAGTAGAGTCGAGTAGAAACCTCTCAGAATAAAATCTGACCACTTACGTTTTGAATATGTGTATGATCCTGGACTTTTTAGCTCAGAAAGTGGCAGTCCTGCTCCTCACATGTTGCTAAACCGCAGACAGATGTTATTCTGGAATGCTGTCTCCACACTTGCAGATGCTCGTGGAAGCTTGGTGTCAACATCACCAGTGTCTGAGCTTTAGAACCAGCTCAGACTTCATTAAATCATCGTAAATATGGTGGTTGCAATCCAAAGAAGTCCAAAGAGGAAGAGTCCTCCTTGCTGCCATTATGAAAGAATACCCAAACGATTTCAGACTGACTCTGTACAATGGATTAAAAAAAAAAAAAAATCAATATTAATCCAAATATCAGAGATTCTGATGCTTTTTTTCTGCTTTTTAAACCCAGGTTTCATGTGGACAAACTGTCGTCGGCTCACGTTTACCTGAGAATGCCAAAGGTGAGGAATCGACACTCACAGGCGGTGATACAATTTGAATATGAAGACAAATATGATGCTCAGGTTCAAATGTAGCACTTCCTGTGTCTCTTACACTCACTGCCGCGTTTTTAGGGAAAAGATCAAGATTAAACTGGAAAATATCTCGCCCTGTGTTGTGCTCCTGTTTTCCATTGGGAATTCAACGCATTAAATCTATCATGTAAAATGTAACATTCCCCTCTTTGCACATTTCTTTCTTTATTTATTTAAGTACAGTCCATTTAAAATCTGCATATCATTTTCAATGCATAGTCTGCTACAGTGACAAATGGACATTCCCTTCCATAAGACATACATTTGGGAATACAGGATCAGCACACATGATGACCGTCTTATCCCCCAGCTTTAGATTATATTTGACATAACTCTCAGCCATACAAACTCTCAGGCTTTGCTTGTTGTGTGTGTTTATTTTTAGGGTTTGACCATAGATGACATTCCCAAGGAGGTGCTGACAGACTGTGCCCAGCTGGTGAAAAACAACAGCATCCAAGGTAGAATTTCAGTTGATGAAGGCACATGGAAAGTTGGAAAGATTGCAGTAGATCAGCCAGGCTCACTGGGGATCAGAATGAGATTGCTGTCGTCTGATCTTCTTACAGGAAGGATTATAATCCTCACTCATCCAAACGCAGCAACTGTATTGCTTGTGTTCATTTGCATGTCGGAACACTTTTCCCCGTGTGAATGCCGTCATGCGGGTAATGCAAATTCTCCATCTGTCTGTCTTTATGCTATCAAGGCTGTAAGATGAACAACCTCAACGTGGTTTACACACCGTGGGCCAACCTGAAGAAAACCGGAGACATGGACGTAGGACAGATCGGCTTCCATCGGCAAAAAGAGGTCAGCAGATCAGCGCCGGCATGAGGCGTTTCCATTCTCGTCGCTTGGTGTTTAATTCACGCTTGCTCCGCTTTGCGCAGGTCAAGATCGTGGCGGTGGAGAAGAAGATCAACGAGATCGTCAACCGCCTGGAGAAGACGAAAGTGGAACGCTTCCCCGACTTGGCGGCGGAGAGGGAGTCGAGAGACCGAGAGGAGAGGAACGAGAAAAAAGCCCAGCTCCTGGAACAGAAGAGGAAGGAGAAGGAGGAACAGAAGAGGAAAAAGGAGATGGAGGAACTCAGGTAAGAGGGTCAATCTGATCACAGAGTCAGTGTTTGTTTTTGGAAAGCTGGCTGGACCTGAAAAATCACATTCAATTGATGAGAATTTAAGGCAAATAAATGTTGCACCTTTCAAACACTTGAGGGCACTTGCTTTTTTTTTCTCCCCAGGAATTATTCTTCACTGATGAAGGACGAAAAAATGACCACTAATGAGGTGAGGATGTCGTGCAGATTTCGGTTCGGCCTTAACCGAGGGAGATCATGTTAATACAGATAAATCTTGTGTCTGTGAAATTCACTTCATCGACAAGTTAGAGAACGTTTGCAGATTGTTTTAGAATTCTCAGAGCATAATCTTAGACACTGCTCTCTCATTTGCAATGTAATTCATTGGTATTTGGCAGCAGCTCTGTTCTTCTTCACGTAAACTCTGTGTTTGTCAGGGCGGCTATGACTCGGACGACTTCATGTGATGGGTGAAGAACAGAGCTGCTGCCAAATA
>OMOW01106862.1:2904-15668 GCA_900312555.1 Lamprogrammus exutus
GTTGCAAGTTAGTGCCCGCCTTGGTGATAATATGCGTACGTGTTTCTTTTTATTTAAGTAAATGCTATCAGGGGACAGTGGGGACTCGGGTGAGGATATACAGCTTAGCTGCTAATCGGCACTGCAGGGCACAGTAATACCTCTCCTTTGGCTTTCAAATTGTTTGCAAATTAAATAAACCCCTGAAGGAGTTGCCCCATCAGCTTCTCTGGGGATCATCATTGTGCAAGGAAACTTCTCACACAAAGCACAACACTCACATCACACAATTCATAGACTGAAATAAAAAATCTTGCAAACTTGCAATCTGAGAGAAAAGAGCAAGATCTGAAGGCAGAACTCCCCAGGAGACTTCTCCCACTGAATCAAATTATCACTTTTCTTTCTTCAGGATATCTACAGCATCCGTAGTTGCAAAATGACACTGTTATCTCACATCCTCTCTGCTGCTACTCACAGGAAATAACACAGGTTGGCGTTTTGTTGTTGCTTGGGGCATGAAGACAGAAAAGCGTGATGCCAGTATAACTATTTTTGACATTTCAGTGCTGATGTGCACAGATTTGATGTTCATTTTAGGCTAGAGGTAGTTTACAGCATTTAGAGGGCAGTTAAAATCTAGGATGGGCAGTTAAAGCCTGGGATGCAGTAGCTTCCCGACTCTATGTTTGTCCCTGATATATTTAGGGTGGTGTTGGGTCACTGGTTACTGTAGGAAGGTGGTTTCCAACATGATCACTAAATCTGAATACAAACACACCCACACACACACACACGCACACCCACACACATATACCATCAAAATGGAAAAACTCACAGGCACACTCACTGAAAACTGACTGCTGTATGTTTGCAGTATAAGAGCTGCACTTATGTATAAAACCACCGTGTCTGAACTAGACAGCATGAAGCATTTTCACCTTGCATTCAATGCGACCTGACCTGCAAGACCACATACGTATGTGGTCAGGCTCACATTGTGCTCAAATCTCAGTCAGGTGCAAATGCAATCAGGAGACAAAATCCAGCCACTGGTTGTCGTCACGGCTCCTCTTGGTTTTGTTATTTAAGTTATTTTGAATGGGAGTTGTGACTTGCTGTAAATAGGTTCCTGCACTTAGAATGTGGACGGCAAATGCTTCTAAGCGCAAGGTGTAAATGCAGGTCCTGACATCAGACATCATTATCCTGATAACCACGGACAAATAGGCCCCAGCATACGCTCAATCATATGCCCCCGTGCCCTGAGACAGCAAAAGCGAGTTTCTTATCAGATTTCTTTACTTGGACAGTATTTTGTGTAAACAATATTGATTGGCCCATCACATAAACAAAGAAAGTGTCCCTTTCTCAGTGGGACCATATGCCCCCAAGAAAGTCTGTACATTGCCCTTCAGATAATGTGTTTGTAAAGGGAAATTTTGAGAATGTCTTTGTGTGTTGCAGTGGTTTGGATGAGTACCACTTAAATAAAGTGATGTCTACGGTGTAAAACAATGCCAACGCTGTGTGTCTCATGCTGATGCAGAGGAGTAAACAGCTCCATTAAAGAGAGCTTCAAATCAAGCCCTCATGTTATAAATCAAAAAAGAAAAGATGACATTGCTAATACATCTTTCATTAAATAATCCTAAATTAAATATAAATGACAACAAAGCAAATCAAGAAATGCAATCACATCACAGTGACACAAACTGTACGACCAAAAAGACCCAAATGATTGAAGTCTTGCCAAACTTTATGTCATACAGTCAGGGCTGAGCTCCATCTTCGCAGTTGTCATTGGTTACTGGTTACATCGCTGACTGACATGAAAGCAGTGTCTCGGAATGCTTTTTATCCCCGTAAGGAACTAAAGAAAGAGGATTTTGTTTCGAGGCTTCAATCTCTCACTGCCAGCAGCCTTAAGGAATGCTGATCAACAGCATGGAAGCTGCATACATGAGACTCTGGAAAAATGAATGAATGCTCTCTCTCTGTTTCCTGCACTCATCGTTTCATGCATAATTACCTCTTTGTGCACAACAGAATTGCTCCTGCAGTGAGCTTTCTGTTTTACTTTCTGTCTCATTGCCCTCAAGTAGATATGACATTTCAAACAATACAAGTACAGTTTCATATGTCCCAAAATTGAAGATAATTGTCCCAAAAATCATAGGACTACTAACTATCAGCAGGGACAATTCCTCTCTCATTTGTTTCTATCAATACAACAGTACACGTGTCCCAATGTTTTGCAGACTATAACAGAAACAGTAAAGTAAGGAGGATTGTAGAAGATGAATCATTGAACGAGAACTTGATTTGTAGGATGGACTTCACAAGACGTTCTACCATTTTCTGCTTCTGCAGGCAAGAATTCTGTTTCACTGTCATAATATGACACAAATAATAGGAACAAGTCATAAAACAGAATGCTACAATCCTGTGAAACACTGCCTGTATATGTATGAACAGACACACTCTGTCCTCTGGAGCAAAAATCTAAACTCTTGGTGTAACATAACCACACGCTGCACAGGCACTTTGTGCTTTTAAGCCTCCAGCCGACTGGTAAGAACAAAGCACTTTGTTTCAGATGCTTTTCATGGTGTGTGTGTGTGTGTGTGTGTGTGTGTGTGTGCGTGTGTGTGTGTGTGTGTGTTTGTGTGTGTGATTAGATTCATACCAACAAAGCTGGCATGGCTAATCTTTCCTCATGGCGAAATAAATGAGCGAGCAGTGCATGAAAAGCTTTGAGTGTGACACAAAGGCACACACATGTATCGCCATGCAGACATTCACACATAGAAAAACACAATTGCATCCACAGAGAAACACTGCACTGCAAGCTGTTGTGGTTTGCAACAGCTGAAGCGTGTGAATGTACAGTATGTGTTCAGGAGACACCTAGATTGTATTTGAAACTTGAACTCTTGGTGACTGCCAATCAATCAAGGCACTTTGAAGAGGAAGAGCTGGTTTCAAGTCAAGTCAAGTTCCTTTGTATAGCCTGCGATCACACACAATGTCTCGAAGAGCTTTACAGGCCCATTCAACAAGCAGTTCCCAACCCAGCCCAAAGCTCTTTAGGAGGACAAGGATAAACTCCCCTCAAAAAACCTGAGCATATAAGGAAAAGGCGAAGAAACCTTGGGAGAGGCAATTCAAGGACCAAATGCACCGTTTCAGATGGTGAGGGAAATCAAAGACGTAAAGAAAGAGCCGATTGGACACTCAAAGAATTCACATGAGTATTAATAACCAACACTTATTGCAAACATTGTTAATTTCGTCACATTATTTCACTGCAGTGAAGAATTGCTTCTGTGTTAAGGTCCTTCACATTAATTTCTCACAGATCAGCTCTTTGTGCATTGCCATGGTAACAAAATATGCAGCCAATAACATGGACCACCTTGACCCCACGTTAAATTCAAGTCAAGTTAACAAAATGTTGCTTCTCAGAAAGCCTTTCACTGTGAGCTGCGACCAAAGCAGAATGACTCAAATGCATTGCAGTATTATTAATACCCACATACTCCACCTCTGCAGAAAGTATTCACCATCTTCCCTTTCCTTGTAGTAAATGTGCTGTGGTGTACACGAATCTTAAAAAAAAAAAAGCAGACTATTGCAGGAGGGGAAGAGGTGTGGACGATTAAGTGAAGTACGAATAAATTCTCACCTTAATTAGATCTGTGGTATCCAAAAGAGGATTATAAAGCATTAACAATTAAGTGACCTGGTTTCTTTGGGAGGATTAAGCTACAGAATGATTAAAATGGCACAGTATTCCAGTGACACAGGCAGAGCTTTTTTCTCCTGTGTTCACTCTGCTTTGCACATCCCACCATCCAAAATTTTGAGGAGAAACTAATATCACAACCTCTTTGAATCTGAGTCACTCCACCTGTGGAGCAACGTCATTAAAATGGAATGACAGGTATGTGTTTCCTATAATCATCATGTTAGACCGACTGATACATGGCTTCTGACAGCATCCACCCACCGCTGTCCGTCAATTAGGGTGTCAGATTTCTGTAAAGTAATCACCCCTACACTTTTTGCCCTGAGCTCACTGAACTTCGTTTCTCAACTTGTGAAGGCTCTGTGTAAGATAATGGCACCCTCCGATTATTACAGCGTGCAGTTCTGTCAAATCCTTCCTGAGGCAAATGGCAATCGAGGCCTACCGAATGTTGACATAGGGACAAAGCATAGTAACACAGCTGAAAAGTGATTCGTGGAGATACCCAATATCCCATTCCACAGCTCAGTTCACCTTTAACAGTTCAGATGCCTTTCATGAGCAACATTAGAATATACGACAGTGGCCGAAGAGACAATGACGCAATCAATTCACAAGAAAACAGACAACATCGCCCACATTCATAGCAACAGAGCATATATTTAGCTCCTGCTTGTCCTATGACATAGTAATGCCTGACATCCAATCTCGGCACCAAAAGACACGATGGAAATGCGAAAAGAACCTAAAAATAACTGTCTCAAGTGACAAAAGACTGAGAGCCGTGGCTCAAAGAGGGGTGACCTACATTACTGTCAATAAAATTCTCAGTGTGGTCAACTGCATTCTAATGACTAAATTGCCCGCATTGAAACAAGTCTCTCCATTCAACACTGGTGCAGTGATACACTGATACACTGGTAATGAATAAACTAAGCTAAGAGAAGAGCAACTTTTACCTTTAAACTTTAGAATTACTATTTTTATGGTCTTAGGATCAATTAGCCAATGTTTTAACACATTATCTCCACCAAGGAGAATGTGTTTTCACCCATATATAAACCAGTTGGACACTTGCTGGAAGTGTGGGAAGAACTCATTAAATTTTGGTGCCATTAAATTATTTCTTAACATTGCAACATTTCTTCAGTGTTTTTAACAATTTCTCAGTCAATCTCAATGAAACAAATCTGTCATATTTATCCCACAATAGACTATCATGAGGTGCAATTTGTTTCAACACCTGTTTCTTATGACAAAACAATTAGGTCCTATCATTATTGTGGTTGTTTCTCTCTCTTTAGGTCAGTATAATATTAGAACATGACACATTTTGTCTGGGCTTGTTTGGCCTTGGCAGAGTTACAGTATGTGCGCTAATGAGTGACCTTCTGGTTCTATCCTTAAATCTACAACAACGCTTGTAACTAGTTTGTTGTTTGTGTTTGTTATGCTCTGACCTATGCATGCTGATCCATACTTATTCTAAAGAAGCCAAACTGTTGGATACTCTGACTTCTGAAATGTCAAACACCAAAAGCTTAAAGAATTGAATATCTTTGTCTGAAACGACATTTATACAAGAACAACCAGATGCTCTCAGACCTTAGAGAAAAAACATAAGATTATAATATTAGTCATACCGGATTAGGTTTATACAATAGGGCAAATTTCTTTACTTGTGATTAATAATGTAATACCCATTAAGAAGAGTGTGTGTGATCCCTTCCATCAGATGTCAAGCACTTGGCTGGAGCACCATTACTTATCATTTGCATGGAATTACATCAACTGTTAACTGTGAGTTTAATCAGAATTCCCTGATCTTTAACTAGTGATGATCTGGTTAATGAATAGCATTTATCATTAGACACGGCAAATGATAAAACATTTTCTAAACTCTTGATCTAAGATTTTGTAACGATAACCCTTAACTCCAAAGGCATAACGGAGTATGATGTCTTACAAGTGGGAAACATCAGGGTAGATTAATGCTGAGACATGCATCTAAACAGAATTATAGTTATCTTTCCATTGCAAATAATTTAAGATATTGATATTATTCAAATATTTGAAACAGTAAAATTATCAATTGCCAGACATTGGTTGTAAATATAAAACATATATAAAATATACTGTATATAGTTATATATTGTTATAAATATATAACAGTATATAACACTACATCAGCAACACTTCACTGTTTAATAGGTTTTCAGCGAGTGTATTTAAGTTTTGTTTTGAATGATGCTATACTATATAATAAAATAAGAAATAATGCTATTTAATGCTACACTCAAAAGCCAAAGAAATCACAATAAACTCCAATCAGCTGCCAACACTAAACTGAGCACCACTAAATAGACCATCAGCTGGGACTATGTATTGTTCCTGTGTTTCATATATGCATACATACTGAACACTTAATAATGCTGCATGTGGTCTTAAGAGACTCTATATCACTGAACAACATTTGAAAATAAAGCAACAGAGGCGTAATGCATTAAGTGCAGTCCTTATAACCAGTAGACCATGAACGGAGATTGCTGTTCTGTCGTGTCTGCTCCATGGTTTGGATAATTTAGAGGGGAAAAAAGAGGAAATTCCCACAAGATGAATTCTCCACACACATTAATTACCAGACTGCCCACAGTGATTTCTGTCAACACAAATTGTTCACTAAACAAAAGTGCCCATGTATCCAGCTTACTTAATCTTTGCTACAGTGAAAGTGTCTTGAAGTTTAGCATATTAAATCAAATGGTGACTGAAACTAAGGTAGAAACATAAGTGAAAATCAGATGAAATGTTACTAATGGAGCCATAAATTCGCTGAAATATCATACTGACTGTGTTGTAATGAGTGTTTAATGACATTGTTTCAGAGGTATGGAATTGTATTTTTATGTGTAAAACTATACATGAACCATTTGGAGTAGTTTTCTTCAAAGTAGTATGTATTCAGTACATCTTTTTAAATCTCAGTTTGGCTGTCTGGTGTCAGTGGTGATTTTTCCAGTTTTCCTACTGCAGTCATTTAAATGTAATTAATTATGGTTTGGCCAGGATCAAAGTCCTTTCTCATAGGGACGTCTAGCCATCTTGTGGCTAAATACACTTACTACAATATTCAAATAGCTTACATTATTCTCTGTAAGAAAATATGAGGGATTTATTCATTTTTCGCCATCTGTTTAATCCCTTTTGGGATCACAAGTGGGACGCCCCAGTGGCTCCCTGTGGGTTTTCTCTGGGTGCTCGGCTTTCTTCCCACAGTCCAAACACATGCAGGTTATTGCCAGGAAGTGTGAATGTAAGTTTGAATGAGTTTGTCTCTATGTAATAGACCCTTACTCTTGCCCAGTGGATGCTGGGATGATCTGTAGCCCCTGACTCTACACAGGTCACAGTATAAGTTATAGCTTAATAATGCATAAAGAAAGGATGGATGGATAAAAGATCATGGGGCTTTTTCCAGCATCCCATTGAAGGCAACAATATTACCATGGTCCATTACCAGGTTACCAGAGTGACAAACATGTATCCAATTGACATGGAACCATGCAGTATAAACACCACAAGTCTCTTCCATGTCTTTCCCTCAACATAATATGAATTCTCTCTCAGTTTTATGTTTTTTGCTCTCAGTTAATGGTGTAATTTTAACCACACATCAGGTTACATGCTAATATGAAAGGGAATTCTTCCTACCTTGTAACCTGTCATTTCTCATGCCTGTTACACTTAGACACTTCAATACAAATGAACAACATGCATAACACAACCCAGTCTGCTGACGGGCTGAGAGGTCTGTCAGTGTCAATTCATATCAACTCAGGGAGCTAATAAGCTACATGGCCCATTTAACATACACGCCAATTCTTCCAAACTAAATGAAGGTTTACTACTGGCCGATTGTAACAGTTGTCATGGATACCCTGTCACTGAAACCCATCAGCATTTCACCTTGCTGGAACACGACACGGTGAGCCCCCGACTCACGACAACTCATGCATTTCTTTATTCTGCCAGAATGCCTTCTTCAATTAAAATCATCCATGGGAGACCACTCATTGTTCCCCTCACACTGTAAATGTCTGTGTACAACAGCACAGTATTTACTGTTCTACTCAGGGAAAAAGAAATGTATGCCCAGTGAAAGTTGGAATTGGAAGCAATACTATGCACATTCACCTCCGATCCACTTAGCCTTATGCGGTCAATGGTCATTGAGGGCAGTAACATTAGGAAAGCCTATTTTTAAAATGTGGATTACTCAGACATATATTTTCTTATTGTAATGCAAAGCGTAACAAAGTGTAATTTATCAAGGTCAATGTTACCAGCAAAATTCAATCCAATTGTGGGTATTAACAGTGCATTAGCTTTGCACTCGACTCAATCAACACTAATTAGTGCTCAGCCTGGATATATTTTACTCTATAAAGCTTTGAATAATTACTCTACAACCCTCATACCGTGACCACAAATGACCTCTCAGGACCAACTGCATCAGCGCAAACACAAAAGGCAAAAACTGAAGAATAGTACTCACAGTCAATAAAAGTGAAGCTGAATGTAATGCTTCATGAATGCTGCCAATGTAAAAGCCTCCTCAATCCAGATGTATCGATGGCTCCACTGTAGATGAATTGATCGATCAGCAGCAGAGCCGGAGAGGGAGATGAGAGCGGTTTGCTAGTCATTCCGGTCCATCTCTTGATTGAATTTCCATTGTGGTGCAATTGTATCACCAGGTACGCAAGACTGCAGGGGGGTGGGAGGAGGACACAGGTCACCGCGCTTGACAGGGTTCCACTTTCTGTGAAGCCTGAGGGCCTCTATCAGCGGCTCTATAGAGCCAGAGAATTGACAGGATCTGTAGAGACGCTCCCTAAAGAGAGACACACTTAATTATTCTGCTGCAAGGCACACACACACACACACCAACACACACACACACACACACACACACTCATTTCCCTAAAGAGCATTATTTACACTGACTTTAAATAGCTCCCATGTTTGTAAAATGGTTCCTAGAGGTCTCTGTAGTTACTGTGGGGGTAGAAATGACATTTAAAAATTAAATTAAAAATATTATTTGTTGATCTTTTCAGTGTGAAGTATTGAATGAAGGACACCAGATACACTTGGTTAACCTGAGAGGAATGCATAATTCAGACCAGGCTGGAGCAGAGTGTCACGTATAGCCTGTTCCTTTATCCGTTCACAGCCATCAGGTTACGCTGATAGGGTCAGCTGACATAGGCCACTTTCTTCACAGTAATCCTGTGCATTTCAAGAACACAAAAACATCCTAATGCTCTGTAGTGATGGAGGGAAAAACAGAATGGCACATTTCCTGTAAATATCCATATTTTACAGCGCTGTCAGCTCTCTTAATCAATGTGCTTGGCAAGTGTTTATAGTAATCCAATAAAGGCTGATGTTTTAGCAAATAATCATTGTGTGGTTCTGGTGTGGCTCTGTAATAGTTGCTGCTGTAAGTATCTGATTATACATATTTCTAAATAAAAACCCTGATGCCTTTTTGCTGTGAATATGTTTTGTGCGAGTTTGTTTATGCCTGATCGATGAAGCCCATAGGTTGATTTACACAATACATATTTTCTTTTCAATGCTGCGACTGGTGCTGCTATTTTTGCCTTCAAGAATGCCTCCTTTCCCATGGACCATTAAGATAGCAAAACAGTGCTAAACACCCCACTTTGAAGTCACAAGTGCATTCTGTTTTACTCTTGAATGTCATTAGTTGACTGAAAGATTATTGAATTAATAATAACACTGATATCATGGTTCTGCAGCATTTTGTGCACAACAGTACAATGTTGTCTTTTTTCCTATTCAACAGTACAATTACTATCCTATTGTTGGAAGAAAATAATAAAGAAATAAAGAAGAAAAATTATTTAACTGCACAATGTTCTGCAGTTAATTAATGCAGAACATTACATTATTCTGAGCATTTTAGAATGAGCATTTTAGCACCATCTGCTGTTTTTTTATGAGAAGTACAGGCACTCGTTTCAATCAAGTGTCAGTGATCCAACTTTGGAATTGTAGAAATGTGATTCTTTAACTATCAATGCAAACTGCAATGACAGTAGTGCAGTGTGTTTATGCAGGGCTGATGCTAGCATTTTAGGAGCCCTGAGCAGACTTTGAAACACATCAAAAATTAATACCTAAATCAATAAATATTTGAAATTGAATGACAAGATTGTGAATATTATCACAAACTAATCAATCCACTACTTTAATTCAAAGTATACATTATAAAGTGTTTTCTGCCGAGGCATGACTGTTGTGTAATTGTTGACATCACAGCTTCAAAAGCTGGTTACCAGCCTCAGTCGTTGATGCTGATTATTGCAAAAATCACAGACAATCATGCAACTCATCCAGATCTGTTTTTAAATGACTAAACTGACCACAGGGACCAACTGAACTACCATGGGGGCCCCAAGCAGCTGCTTATGTCACTTAATATGTAGGGACGGCATTGTGTTCAGGACTGGAATGTCACTAATGTGATTGGCTGAGAAAATGTGGGCAAGGAAGGTAAAAGACTAAGGTCAACAGATCACTTGGTTGTGCAGACATGAATAGTTGTGACAGTGAAGCATTCAGCATTGAAGGAAGAACAGTATGCATGACTTTAAAACCCCCACAAAAACAAAAACAAAAACATTGCTCTCCCCAAAATCTCCAATTAACCAAAACACTACTAAATAATTGAGAATAATCCATTTTATCTCAGTATTAAGCAGGGACCAGATAGTTTGGTCTGTCTGAAATATTGAACATGATGAACAGGTCTGTTTTCTGCAGAGCATCCGTAGTTTGACCAAATGACCACGTAGTGGCGCCGTGGTTCACTAAAATATCTCGTATGCCATCGGCTGAACTCTCGACCCAGGGAAACTGAATGCTGGACTTTCTGTTGAATATTTAATTTCCACTCTCTGCGGACACGGACACACAACTACAACTCTGCCACAACTGTTTTGACCGTGAAGAGACCTTTCAAACGAGCCTGCAGGTGCAAGCTCAGCCCCATAACGCTGAAATACACTACTTAAATTTGATACTTAAGGTAACAAACTGTGGCTGTGAGTGTTTGGTTTGATTATCCTCTTATTATCTTCATCCGCTTCATTGCCGCTTGTGCCATTTTACTAAAGTCTACCTAAATTCTTACAGAAAGCGACCTCGTAACGCAAGAGTGCTACGCGAATATCGTAGCAGCAGCAAATAAGAGGGAAATTAATTGTAGCGTATCGCACATTAATAATCCCGTAGAGGTTTACGTTCAGGCTCTAATTAAAGCCACCTTCTGATCGCACATGATGCACTGAGCGCTTTCTAGCTGTGCGCCTGACTCCCGCTTCGTCGCGCCCTGATTGGACAGACTCGGTCACGTTGTCCGGAGCTGTCAGTCAGTGTTGATGCTGCACCATTGTTCCTGAGCAGCAGCAGCGAACCAGAGTCTGTGTATGCGACAATTGTGCCGGTGAAACACTGCTCGGGAATCGAACACCGGCGTTACCACCGTATTTCAAACGGCCGAGCAATTCTGTGACATTTGTCCAGGATGAAATAGTGCAGCGAGAGGGAGCGTCACTGACTGAGCACTGGCTACTGATGATAGTAACGAAATGAATGGTAAGTAATGATGTAAGCCTGTATTTTTTAACACATGCAAAGATTAAACGTCTCATCTGTATTTCTCAGATTTGTATTGCATGAAATAACAGGATTGTGTCTTTCAGGCTTGGTACCAGAATACAATGGTTCTCAAACTGTGATATGTGGACATCAGTCAGTACATTTACATCCCATGTTAAAACTTTGTTTCTACTCTGATTGAGGCAAAACATTTTTTATTTTTCAAATGTCATGTAGACATCATAATCAAATTGAAATCAAACTGTATCAGACCTGGATTGTGATTGTAAATCAATTCACTCAAGCATGTAAATGACCTATTGTAGTATAATCGGATCAAGCAACCTCTGTTTGCATTTCCTCACCTGGTGTACATGAGCAAACACATCATGAACTGTATATTTGGTGAATAACAGAATTGTATTAATCTTATTCTGCATTAATTGTAGAGTATAGTGATCATGTGAACATACTGAGTACTTGAAGTGCCCCCTGGTGGTGTGCCAGATGACTCAGGAAAATTCTGCAGAGAAAGAATCCTGTAATTTTGTCAAATTATTCACAAATAAATATTTTAGTTTAATTAAACTTTAAGTTTAATTGTTATTCTCTTAATTAAGACTTTGCACTCTACTTCATTTCTTCGTGGCTGTTAGAAACTTTTTGCACCCATGTTGTGAACGTCTCATTTTCAGTGCAGCACTCTGGCACACGTGAGGTTTTTCTAATGAATTTTCTAAGAGTTGGTGGCTTGTTGGTGAGGTTGTACTCAGACATTTTGGTGGTTCTACTCAGAGGTGGTACTTGGTTCAGTAAGTTTTTAGAGCCCCTGCTGCAATATAGTGGGTCAGTTGAAATTGTATCGGTGCAGAAGTGGCTGAGACAGAGTGAGTCACAGGAATCATGCATGTTACAGCTCTTGCGCCTTTGTACAATAAGAACTATTGAAGCCACGCATGTGCGTCACAGTAGTTACTCGAGGCCGGCTGACTTGCCTCCCATGCAGAGTGGAGAGTCTGATTCCATGAAGAGGCAGAGAGTGCCTGTTCCCCTTCTGTTTCCCCTGGGAACCCCCCCCCCCACCATTATGAAAAGATAGAGTGGCTCACAAAGGGATAAATCTCTGTCAGTCTGTCATATAGCAATGGTGATATGACAAAGTTACAGTATGTTTCCCTGACAAAGCCTCTTTACTTCTGCTGTGATAACAATACAATGACTGCATGCAGTATCATTGCCTCTACCTTGATCCAGCTGATAAACACAACAAACACACATAATGTATAATTTCCTAAAGTCACATTTTGCATGATTTCTCGTGACTAAAGATTATAAAGTTGCT
>OMOW01106872.1:7618-23667 GCA_900312555.1 Lamprogrammus exutus
CAGACGTGTGCTCTTCCGATCTCACCTCGTTTCGCTGTTGTGCTGCCAAGTTGTTAGCGTGTCCCAACAACCCAAAACCTGTCACGTCTGTCGCCGCATGGGCCTGGAACTTGTGCATTAGGCCTGCAGCTACAAACAGAAACATGAATTTGAAGATTAAGTTCTCAGAAATAGCTGAATTTAAATCATTTTAATTCAAAATGAAAACAGTATAACAAAGGTTGACTCTCTCAATGTACTGCTGAAGGCTTTAAAAAATTGTTAAAAAGTAAAGCGTAGCCAAATTCAAGTGTCAGTCATTTTGTATGCAAGAAAATAATCTATGGCAGATTTTCCTTAAAAATATCCTTGATCAGTGTGACTCAAGGTAAGCGCCTTGAGATGTCTTTGGATTTTTAAGTGTGCTATAGAAATAAAATGTATTTTTATTATTATTAATTTACCTGTGCGGTTTAGTGTTGCCATGGAGAACATGGCTTCCTGATAGGCCTCTTTTACTTCCTCTTTAGTGACAACTAGCTTGATCTTGTTCCACCTTTCGGGCTGGTGATGACAGAGGTATAGAAATAGGGAAACGGTTTCAGAGGTAAATAGAAAAGGGAACTGTGAGGTGATAAAAATCAGTCTGTATAATGACACAACACTGTCTGAAAACAAAATTTGCATTCACTGGCTGACCTGGTCGAGCCATTGGTGAGCGTTGACGGCAACCTGTGTCCCAAGAGGCTTAGTCAGAACCAAGACGTCACCTGGTACAGCACCA
This sequence comes from Lamprogrammus exutus, assembly GCA_900312555.1. NCBI lineage: Eukaryota > Metazoa > Chordata > Actinopteri > Ophidiiformes > Ophidiidae > Lamprogrammus > Lamprogrammus exutus. The sequence goes on from OMOW01106872.1 coordinate 8,382, forward strand.
TCTGGCCTATCACAAAGAGACATGTAGGAACATTACAAGAGGCACACTTCATCTATGAAAATGATTTTCAAATGACAGGAGACAGGTCAAAATTCTTGATTTCTGTTTTGGCTTATCCTGTCGAGTGTTGTGCGAGGAAACATGCAGAGGAAGAAGTGTCATCGGACTATCAGAGGATTAACCCATTTGAACACATTCACACTTACACCTATGGGCAAAATAGAAATCCCATGGATTGCATGGATAACACACCCAACACTTAACAATACAGGAAGAAGGAATCCTCTAAAGAGGAAGAGATACTGGTTTCTCCACTGACTGCAGTCACAATAGAGCAGAATGAAATGCATTCACAAGACATGATTGAGTGCAGGCCGTAACAGCCATCATTTACATGGCCTAACGTTCACAAACAGGACAATGTATTCAAAGTAACAAGGTCAGGTGTATTCCATGGGGATCGATGACGTGCATTCTGGGAAATATAGGGCAATGCGTAACTGAAGCAGTGGGGAAACAATAGATAAAAAATGAATCAAGTTCAACAACAACTCATTGTGGGTTTATCAATTGTTCACTCAAAACAACCATATTAAGGTCACCATTAAGGTTCCACTTCTTGGAAGTTGTTACGAGCATTATGACAATTTTATGCCATTTTAGACAATAAAAAAATAATCAAAAGTATAACAAATAAATTCATCAATAATGTAAATAAATATTTTTCTCAAGCCCTAAATTTGGGTTAAAGTAGATGGGGCAAGCTGGGGAAACAAAAAGTTGATTTTAAGATTTCATCACAAAAATCACATTGTTATCAAAGACTGTTGAGAAACACCATTACAATATTATCTAAGAATGAACATGCTTTTTATGAATGCTATCATTCACAGTGAAAAAAAAGGCACAATTACTTATTACTATCTGAGTTTTAGCTGACTTACATAATAAACTCATTAGGCTGGCAGACGACTGAAGCTACTCCTCCCACGATGATCCAGGGGTTGACCACCGTCTGACCACCTGTCACTGAAGTCCCTCCCTCCTCTGCTCCATCACGAAACCCCCGCATGATCAGTGGCATCACACGCTCACGCTCCTGCATTACATCAGCACATGTGGATGTTATCAAATCGGGAAAGGATGTTTGGTTGATTTCAATTGAAATATATCACCATGTAAAACCCACAACTCACAGCACTGATGTTGAACAATAAACTGCACAGATTTAAAATGGACCAATGTTAATAATTAAATAATAAAAAATACAGTCAACACCGTGGCACCCTCCCACACACACACACACACACACCTAAATGCTACCTTTTCATTCATCCTCTGGCTGACACTCAGCAGCATCAGCATGTTGTCACACTCTGTGATGCCCATGGCGTAGAGATCACTGAGGACATTAGCACACGCTATCCTGCCCTGAAAAACAGAGACAGAGAGAGATGAGAGGATGAGATGTCAGGACATAAGTGTACAACTGGAGGACTTCTGAATCTCTTCATGAAGTGCATCTGGTGAGGAAACTGCTTTTATAATTGAAGACTAAAAATACAACATCAAAAAGATGAATTTTTTCCATGAGTATTCACAGAATGTACATTAGTTTATGTAAATGTTCCATTAGTCACCTTCAAGTTTGTATAACTGTATTAAGTTTGATATGTTACTATACAAGGACATTCCTTTTATGTTTAGTTTTCATATTATTGGTCCATTGTTGTAAGATGAAGAATACATATTAGTCACAGCAAACCCACGCCTTACTTTCGGGATAGTGTTCCAGCTTCCACGTATTTGTGTTACGTGTCAAAAAGTTTTCGTAGAGGAGAAACGCCAGTAACAATATCTCACCATCATGTAGGGATCCTCCACCAAAGGGTAGAAGAAGTCAGTGGTCTGGACCAGTGACAGTCCTCCATGCCTCAGAGGAATCACAGAGCAATCCATCCCTATACCTGGAACCACAACACAGTAATCATTCATTAACAACATAAGTATTTGCCACAAACGGGCACAAAGCAGTAACTCCATAACTTACTGTAATTACAAGCAATGCTTAACTCACTTTACGACAGGCCTTCAAAAGTAGATATATTTAGACGGGTTTGGCCATGAACCTTGCACCCAAAGCACCAAAAAGATTTCTGCTGAATCATACCTGCTACTAATTTGACAGCTCAGTACACACGTGTTCTCTTTCTAGAAACTGTCTGTGTTTATGATGCAATGGTAACGTAACAAACTGGAAATATACATTGAACTGAGAAAAATTTGACTTTTGTTCGCCGAAATGTGTCCAGCTGACAGGTGAAGTGCCATGCAAATGAGCTAGCATGATTAGCTGAAGTTAGCTAGCTAGCTGTGTGGCGTAACATGCACATGTTCTTCAGGCTAGCAATGCTAAGTGTTATAACACAACACACAGGGAAGTTTTGGCGTTTCCTTGTGCTTACCCAGTCGGGGGCCGGTCAACTGTTGGTCGAACTCTGATGTCTGGTCCCCGGCCTTCCCGGTCCCGTCGGCCCGGTCTGGCTCCAGTCCCGCCAGGAGTTTGAGCAGAGCCTCCTGCGGGACCTTGCAGCCTCATCCTTTCAGGTCCGAGAAGCCTGTGAGACGAAAGCCGCGCTCCAGGCCATGCTCCTCGGGTTTAAACGGTTTGTAGCCCGGGGGAAAGCATCCATCGGTTCCCATAGGGTCCATCGGAGGGGTCGGGGAGGTTGTGCCCGACATGCCTCTCTGGAGAAAACTTCAAACGGACAATGCCAGTCGCTTACACGGGTATAAATAAAAGACGCAAGGATGAATGGAGCCACATCCGGTTGCGCGCCTGTATCCAGGACAAGGAAAGCCAGCCTCAATAGACAATATGACTTCCGGTGGAAACTTTTAAAGTAAACCCCATTAATTATATATCAATAGTGAATAATACTTCCAATAAAACTCTAAATTAAAAGAAAATATTTCGGACTCAAAGTCAAGGTATTCTTAAAGCGTTTTGGGTTTTCATAAAGCGTTTTGCCTGCTGTTTCACATTACTAATTATGAATTCTCAGTATGCGTGTCTGAACAATAATCATAAATGTTAAACCAAATTTAGACTAAACGATGGGATAATTGATGTGAGCTAAAGAAGACGATATCATAAACTACAGCCTTTAAAATTATTGGTGAATCTTATTTTGGAATTTCCGGTCTAATTCTACGTGTCGCTGCCCAGCTTGATGTGAAATCAAAGGTTAGGGTGAATGAATCTGCTGTTTTAATGCTGTTTTTTTTTCTTTTTCGTAACAATGACCACTACCATTCTAATAAATAAACCAATAAATCACCATCACTCTTTTCCCACCTTTAGGTAAATGGGTTTCCTCATGTTGTTTTATCCAAGACACACACAGACACACACCTTTTATGTTCTCTGATTGGAAAAAAAGATGGACCAGGTCTGAATAACTGATATTTATTTCGTATATCTTCAACAGTTTCAAACGGCATTTTTGCACAAAATGATCTATAATTACAGACAATATTCCACAATCTGTGAAGGGACCTCAATGTGCTTACATTCTAATAGATAAATAGCAAACTGGGTGCCACAGGTAAAGATATACAGAAAAAGAGGCAAAGTGTCTCTGTTGGGTCAAGGGTCAAGTTTAGGATAAGAGATAAAGAAGTGGAGCAAAGATGTACACAGGCACAGAACAGAGAGAATGGCTACTTTCTTCAAGAAGTAGAGTATATCCATCTCTAATACATAATAATACATTAACCATGTTTTGTGGTAATGTAGACAGGCAACATTTATGACCAAAACATACTGGAATATACTTTTATTTAAAGCTCACTAGGTTATTCACATTGTCATGTCACATTGCAGTTACCGATTCATTTCACAGGTGTGTGAAACAGTATCCCTCTGAATTACTTTTTTTCTGTTTTTTTAAACATGAGTCATCACCTTAAGTATAATGATATACTCTATATCATGGATGATGAGATAAAAGTATAACCACCTACTCCACAGTATATGGACAGCTCTTCAGCTGCCACTAAACCACCAAAAGGGGCTAAGGCCAGAAATGGAGGGCACAGGTACACATCTGTCTGCCATCTCAAATGCAAAGAGTGGGAAAAGGGAGGGAGGAAATTTTAAAAAAGGATGCAGGGAAAAAAATAACAAGAAAAGGGTTGAGGTAAAGGGAGAATGAATGGAAAGACTACTGTGGAGAAGAAATCCACGGAGCAGCTCATGACAATATGCTGAATATATGCTGATTTTCAGGTTGTCATTCATTTCTTTTGCTGAATACTGTCATCTGATTGCCACTTGATTCCATCTGATTGATTTATTTTACATGTATACATACCACAGTACATGTGTGTGTGTGTGTGTTTCCAGACATGCTGAATGTTGAAAGTGTATATTGGTATATCTGTGTGTTGATGCCATGGTGTACTAAAAACCATGCTCATGTGTTACTGTATACAGTCCATGACGTGTATTTGCAGTGTGTCCATATCTGGAGCCTGGTACTGACACTTAGGACATAATAAATCTGGCAGCTCCTCGGCCCCAGCTGCTCCTGGATCAACGACCTGTGGTAACCCCTGACTGCGGAAGGAGGACGGAGGTGGCGCTGTGTTAAAATTTGCACCAGCAAACACACCTAAGGCAGTCACAGAAATAAAGAGGGAAAGAGGACAAAAAACATGTAAATATTCGTAACATTACAAATAAATCTATATTTACATGCTTCCCAGTTTCATGATTTAAGTCAGTATTTCATTTTTCACATACGTGTGTGTTGTGACATACCTTGTGGAGGGGGAATGTGTTGAGCCCGTGAAGTAAAGTCCTCCTGGTGTCTCATCTTCATTTGCTCTATACGTACTCTGAAAGAGTCAGACATATGCAACTGCTTGGTCCCAGATCAAAGAGATAGACAAAGAGGACAAATGCAGATACAACAGACACAGCTCTGAGCAGGTGGCTAACTCTTTAGACAACATTTTTGTACGTAAGTGCCTTAATGAGAAATCATTAATGAGAAATCATTCAGGCACTTACATAGAACTTTAAAAAATAACTTTTTCGAGTTATTTTTAAAAAGTTCTCCATCCACACAGAGGATGCCAAAAATAACTTGTAGTTGGTCTATAAACACCACAAGAGCTCATTACACCCATCTGCTGGTGAGGAGTAGGACAGACACATCCATTACTCTGCTGAGTTTAAACCAAAGTTGATGTCTCCTTCCTCCTTACATTGTGTTTCAGTAAAGTTGAAAATGCATTACAGGTGCTCTATTTATATATTTTTCAGTTTCTGTTGTCAGACAAATACATAGCTTTAATGCAGTGATTAGACGGTGGCTCAGAAATGCTTCCTATTAACCAGGGAAAGCACATTCCTGTGTTGCTGCAGTGCGACAGCCGATTCAATTTCTGCTCATCTGACAACTGAATCATAAATACAGATCAATAACAACATCTAGATTATGTGATCAGCTATACTGGCCATTAGCAATACTGGCAATTAGCGATCACCGATGGACGTGGTATACTAAACACTTCAAATGTGGCGGGAGCATTTTCAGATTTATACAATCAGGAGGTCATTTCTGAAATGCTCAATTTTTTAAATGTTTGTTATAGTTTGCCAGTTTAGTGTGGACTGATGCATCATTCTTATCAACAACGCTGCCTTTCATGACAGCTGCTGCAATGGTACAAAAGTCACCTTAAGATGCTTACACCACATCTGATTAACAATTGAGATTGATGGCAGAAGGACTATACAGTATAAGCCTGGATCTGAAATGAGGTGAATAGAAAGTTTTGGACAGCTCTCACAGTGACAGATTAGAGTGGAACATTGCAAACATTTGACTCCAGAGCTACTGATGAACTGACTGGACACATGACTGCTGTATATAAATTCTTGTCCACCGCTGGGCACAAATAATAAGCACAATGAAAATGTATGTGCCTTATGTATCAGTTTCAGAAATTAAGCATCATTCATCCGTGCAGGGAGATTTAAACCGGCTGTACCGTGTTGTTGCTTCCTGCTTGAGCCTGTCAATCTCAGCAATGGCCTGAGTCAGCTGATCCTGCAGCTCCTCTTTCTTCTGGTGCAGCTTCTCTCTCGCTTCCCGCTCTGCCAAGAAATCTGCCTTGTAGATCTCAGCCTGAGAAAACATGAAGGCAGTGAGATGTATTCAGAATATGCAATTAGGCAAGAAATGGAGTTTGTGTGTGACGTGGTTATGCTTAGAGGCTCTAAGTGATGGATACTCTCCAAAAGAGAAACTGACAATAGAAACTCAATTCCCTACATTTTCCTCGTTCCTTCTTGTATATTTTGTAAATAGTTCATTAAAACTTAATGTTCATCACATCTGTCTCTGTCTTTGTGAATTCACACACAATATTAAAAAGTGTATATGGGCATTATTATGATAATCATTTCAGTGCTGTAACATGCAATTCCTTCTTGTGCCACCATTTCTCTCTCACAAGCTCATCTCACAAGCTACAAATTATTCGCTTGATATTGGTAACAAACTATGAGGGAAGTGAGCAGCTGTTTAGGGCCCTGCAGCTACCAGGGGCCATGAATGAGCCAAATTCTATCTAGTGCCACAGTTATATGTTTACGAGGCATGCAGGCATGTTTAACATCTGGGTCACTTTACCTGGGCAGTAAGGACAGGTACAGTCTCCAGAGAGCCTCTCTGCTGCTCCACCTCCTCCTTCAGTTTATCGATCAGATCCTGCTTCAAAGCCAGCGCTCGCTCTGCCTCCTCTAGTCGGCTACACAGATCACCCCCCTAGACAATGGAAACGCACACCAAACACAGGAACATTTAGACATTCATCCATTAGCAAAACTAATGACGGCATATAGGAGATGATGTTTTATTTTATTTACCTCATTCTTCAGTTTAGAATCATAGTCTCTGAAGAGACAGGTGTAGGCATGTTGCAGTTGGGTCAGTTTTTTCCTGTGGGAAGAAAAATTAATTAGAATTGTTCCATCTGTGTGGTATACACAATGCAGAAACCAGTTGCATGAAGCACTGCTCATCAGGGTCAAAGGTGATCGAATGCGGTCGAATGCAGTCCTTAACTGGAGTCATTGTTTTCAGTGACTTTTCAAAAAGAAGTCTGAATGTTTACATGACCTCATCATTATATTCGCTCTTGGTGTGTTGACACTTTTTTTTCATTTTAGAGAAATTCTAAAGTAGGCTTCAAATTGATCAAATTCTCCATGTTCAAACAGTTGGGACAGGTGTGTTTGAGTGTGTGTGTGTGTGTGTGTGTGAGAGAGTCGGCAGGCCCACCTCTCCTCTGTGACGAGATGCCGCTCTGTCTTTAGGGCTTGTTCCAGGCTCTGGGTCTGCAGCAACAGTTTGTCCATGGCCACATGATGTTGCTTCCTCTGCTGATCCAGCTCCCTCTCGGCCACCTGCAAAGCCTCCGTTTTACTACACAGCCTACAAACACACACACACAGACAGAACAATGTAAAAAAGGAGAAGCGCATTTAAAACCCGTGCACACCCAAGGCAGAACAAAAGAAACGTTCACATGACATATTGATGCTGACGCGACACTCACTTTTCCTCCTGTACTTTACGCTCATGCTCGCTCTTGTCGAGGCAGCTCTGTCTCTCTTTTAGCTCTCCTAACAGAGATGTTGCTTGAGCCTTTAGGGCCTCACAGTCCTTGGCCAACTGAAAAGACAAAAGGGTGAATCAAGGATATACTGTCAATAAGTTCAAGGCGATATAAAGTCGTTGATATAAATTGCACATGTGGAAAATCAGAAACTAATTACAATTTCATCCAGTTCAATGTGGACCCCATGCTGACTACGTGGGCCTACAAATCAGGTCGTTCCACTAGAAATATGAAAACACACCTGGGCGCAGTCCTTGTCCTTCTGTTTCAGCAGAGCTTCAGTTCTGTCCCGCTGAGCTGAACTCTTCTGCAGGTAATCAAGCTTTTCCTCCAGCTCCCGATACCTATGACAACAGCAGGGTCAGCTTGGGATATATTTACAGCTTAGCAGTAGAAAAACTTATACCAGCAGCATTTCATTCTATAATAACTTGGTACAATATGTATTATTTATTGGATGGCATGCCCTTATGAAATATGTGTACAATTTTAACATATGATCTCTATATATGACACTTAGTCTAGTTAAAATAACAAAACAATCAAATAAATCACGGCGGAAAAGAATAAACAAAACCAAACAAGTTGAAAGGTGAGACACAGGGAAGAAGCAGCTAACACACAGTGTCAAAGAGGCAGAAACATACAGAGCAGACGTGCAGACAGTGAGAAAGAAAAAGCCACACAGAGCGGAGGGCTCACCTGCCCTGTGTGGCCTGAAGCTGCTCTGTGAGTTTAGCCAGGCTAGAGCTGGAAAAGGGAAAAGGAAGAGGAAGAGAGGGAGGAAGAGATACCTCATAGTGAGGTTATTAATTAGAAGAAACAGAACCTATTAAACAGCATGCCGGTGTCATTTGAAAGAGGAAAACTGCCTGCAGGTATCCATACACTCAGTACTATAGCGGCTAGTGTTAACAGATTGTTAAAGGAGGAGCCAAGGAGGAGTTTGTTAGTTCTAAACCATTCACTGCAGTATTTTGCTTTTGGGAGAAAACGTGACGTCATACCAGTCGGACGAGTGCTGTGCCTCAGAGCGATGCTGGACCCCCTCCTCTGTCACACTGCTAGCCTGTCCAGAGAATTGATAAAGGACGTCACAGACATGCAGCTGATTCTTTGTCACAATTCTGTTAGATTTTACAAGCAGCTGAATCACTCATCTGTAATGACACACCAGATGTAAGAGAGAGACACAGTGGTTGGGTGCAAACTTCAAAGATCAGAGAGGGAAATTCCCATTTGCAGAAGTGTGTATCCAGGCATGTTACCTGTGCCTGGGCCAATTTGGCCCGTAGCTGGTCGATGCTGCGACACATTCGCTCTCTCTCTTTCTCTCCCTCATCTCTCTCCCTCTCCAGCTCTTCATTCCGTCTCCTCAGATCTCTCATCCCTTCCTCCAGCTTTTCTTTGTGGTTCTTCAGCAACTCCAGGAAGTCATTTGCACTCTCTACAGGCTGCGGAGAAAAATAGAGCAAAAGAACCGCGGATGGATGGTGCGAGGAGAAGTGCTGACATAAGGGAGTGGATAACTGCAGGACAGACTTCCTATTACCAAGTCCAGAGGACAGATACCAATACAGGAAAATAAAAGAGATAACACAAAGGTAGATGAGAGGACAAAGCCCAGGTATCTACAAGGAAATAGAGGTGTCTTAAAGGCGTGGGTGATAGCAAAGACAGGTGAGTGTTAATGCTGTGTTCCATTCAAAGTCAGATAACAGAATTTTTGACTTGACATGTTTGACCTTTGAGGTCATTCATTCCAGTGTTCCAGCTTGGAAAACAAGGAAAAAGCATTGACACCCTCATCATTTAAACTACACTATTTAAAATATAGTAACCCATACAACACCTAAAGCAAAATCGGTTACATTTGGCGAGCCAGGATAGCTAGTTAGTATAAAATGTTAACTGCAAATTAAACTTTACTTTCAAATTTTGCATTTGCAACAGTATTTTGAGCATTTATAGCTGCAATACTGACATGGCAAATAACTGCATCTTGGAAAATGCGTGGTGCAGAATTCTTGATGTTTTTTTGCATTTAGAATTCCAACCTGACACGCAGTTCCTTTGCATTTTCCAAGAAGTAAGAAGTCCAGATATCTAGCCGGCGCATGAATGTAACAGAGGTGGGATGAAAAATTAAACTAAAGGTGGGAGGGTCACAAACTATTGCCAGGGGTCTGATTGGTGAAGTTGGCAGGCTCACCTGGCCATTTTCCCAGCCCATTGCCTCCCCCCAGGCCTCTGAAAGTGAGGAGAGGGGAGTGGGGAGGGCACTACTCAAGGAGCTATGCACACTTGCATCACCCTAGACACACAAACATACCTGTTACATGAAAAATGATCAAAATCAGGAACGTTGGTGTCAAACACTAATGCAAAACTCAACTGCATATGAGTACAAATGAGACGCCACCTGGACCAACAGCTACAAGTCCACAAACATACACACATCTTCTTACCAGGCTGCGCGGTGGCATGGTCTGTGTGAATTGGTCACTCTCCTCCACTCTCTTCCTCTCCCGCTGATCTAGAGTCTGAAAGCAAATGATGAAGACAGGACTGTGGAATCACATAGCAACAGGACGAGTAAAGAAATAGTTGTGTGTGAAGAAAAGAAAGGAAGTCAGAAAGAGAGAGACAGGTAAGTTAGCATTTAGAAGCCTTGCTAACCTGTGGTGCGTCCACAGGTCCGTTCCTTGATGGGCGACCTTGCTGGTCTTCAGTCTGGCTGGAGCTGCAGGAGTGGTTAGAGGAGGATCCTGGTCCATTCACAAGTCCCTGTAATGAGTGGTTCTCCTGAGCCAGTCTCTCCACCAGGGCCCTGGCCTCATTGAAACGGCAGCTTAGAAACTCTCGTTCTTCTCGCGTCCTCCGCTGCCATCCCTCCATCTCCTCACAGCGCTGCCGTAGGGCTAAGTTGCTACGCCGCAGAGCCTCTGGATGCCAGAAAGAGAAAGAGAAACAGAAAGAGATGAATTACTGATTCTTGATGATACATCACAGAGAGAGTTACATTAAAAAACTATAGTAAGCACAACTGGGCCATATGTTCCTATAATACTATTATAAAAATAGATATATTAGATTGCTGTAATTGTCTGATAGGTCTTAGCTATCTTCCTGTTCTTAAATGCTGCATTTAAGTAACATGATAAAATTGTCTTAGCTCAGTGAAATGGACATTGACTAACTCGACCTGTTTTGTCATCTGCCATTATATACACATTAAAGATCATGTCCCTAAATGTTCCTGTGTGTAAATATCTTCTGAAAGCACCAATAACCATCCCAAAGGTGCTGTCAAATGTTAATATGTATGCTCAGCCTTAGCATTAATATCAGAGATATAGTATATTGTGCTTTACGTAGATCATTAGCTATTTGTTAAATTCCAGGAATTATGAAATTACATTATGTCCCACCTCTAAGCTGCTGGTTGTCACCCAGCAACCTGGTTACCACTTCATTGGCAGCCAGCTCTGGTGGGACCCTCAAGGCCCCCCCACTATCCTCTCCCGTCATGTCCCACTGCAATGGGCCATCTGGTTGGGGCTGCACCATCCCTTCAAACACACATAATTAATTATGCACATACACACACCTGATGTAATCGATAGTAAAGTATAACACCAATACAAGTAATAACAATAATAATAATAATAAATTCGATTTGAAGCACCTTTCTCAAACTCAAGGACACTGTACAGTATTAAATACAAAAAAAATACAAATAAAAAGTGAAATAAAAGGGACAGAAAACAGTAAGAAAGTCCTAAGTCATTATTACATCCTGACACATGGCATACCATGCCACATCTGGGCCTGAAGTAAATACTTTCACTTTCAATTCAATCCGACATCAAAACCGGTTCCATGGTGTATCGGAGGGTGCCGGTGCTGATCCTTCGGGGCATAAGTGTTTCATTTAATGAGTCACTCGCGAAATGTCAGTGCTGCTTTGTGCCATTTTATAGCCAGACTCACAAGTATCGGTGAATGGGAGAAAATACATTACGTCACCCCCCAAAATCATGGGGCAAAAAGATCGACTGATCAAAACACACGGATTAATTTGTAGAAATGTATCTCAACACATTTCTTTACAGCATAACAAGGCAAACTGCCAGCCATTACTTCCAACTACTGAAATGATCAAAATCATAAGGTCAACTCTGAACAGAACGTTTCCATGCCCGTCTCGCTATCACATAAAGGATAAAGATTTGTCCTCACTGTACATTTTAAGCGAATTGTTGACAATACACGATACACAGGTAACACAAGAGATATTACAGATTTTTGCAGCTCTTACCCTTTCTGTTTTCAAGTTGTGTTATGTCCAGAGGCGGCCACACAGCCTGTCACTCACAACCTGTTATTTAGCTTAGCTATTTAGCCGACGTTTCTGACTAGGCTAATGTTAGCCAGCTAGCTATGTGGCTAATTACTTAGCTAGCTGGAATAATTTAGAAGACCAGTAGCTGCTTTGGTTGTGATACGAGGAACCCGTCGACTGGCACAGATCTAAATAAACGAAAAGTGTATCTTCCGAAAAGCCTTTGTCGTGATATTTGTCGTTATAGTCGCTGTGTTTTTAAATCGGTTCAGGTTATCTGTCAAAGCCCAGGCGAGAGTTGTTAGCAGGAAATGTACTGAGAATTGTTTGCACTGAGTTTTTCCTGTCAGGCTGAGTTCAAATGTACGGAAGAGGAGATGAAACATCCAGCGTTGACGAAAACAATGCGTGGTCATGGCCACGTTTAATTACAGCGTGGGAACGAGATAAATACGTCGTGGCTACGAGATAAGAGGGAGCCGTATTTTTAAACGAACTATATCAACAGATGTAGCCGACATGAAGGATGTAACAGGACATCATGGACAACATTGATATATGAATGGCTTTGGCCCCTGAAGCGGCACAGTTACCCTGACTCCACAGACAACACTAACAGCAGGGTTGATGCCAGCCCAGACAGTATGTGGGTACCGGTGCCACTCCAGACTTCACTTTGTTTATTATCAGTCTACACAATCAAGATCTCGCTTGTCGCACATTTTCTGAGCCAGATGAGCTCACTGATTTCACGAATAGACAGCGAAAGCAGCTGAAAACCTGCACCAGGATCAGGTGCCCACACGGCTTTACTATTGTATGGCCAAGTGTTAATTCGTGGCCACAACTTAATCTGTCGTGGCCATGACTTAGTTAACTCATTAAATAATGTGTGGCCACTACTTATAACATGTGGCCACTGTATGTTATTGTTATTTGTATTAACACGGGATGTCACCTCTCCTCTTCCCTACAAATCAGCTAAATCCTGGCCCTAACCATATTAAATACTACCAATTAAAAAAAAAAAAGATAATAAGTGTCAGTGTCTTCTTTTCAAATATTTTAATATATCAGAATCCTTTGTTATGTATACTTCTTTTTGACTTGCCTGACTGACAACAGACTCACTTGGTGTGTTGATTATGACTGCCTGAGAGAGTGCTATTTCCTGTCATTAGACAAATCCACAGACAGAAAACAATACATTTATTTATTCATTCTTTGAACTTTGGCATCTGATATGTTGATTTTCTACTCCATACATTTTGGATATTCATATTTCTTTTCTTTTAAAAGGCCAAATGAAAAATAAAATTATTATCTATCTTACAATGTTAAGATTATGTCACATACAGCCCCCTTATTGTTTATGTAAACATACAGTACCTGTATGTTATTAATAATTAAAGATAAAAAGTTAAATGTTGGATGTTGGCTTGTACAAAGCCTTTTTCTTTTTCTTCCCTCTTTATCAACTGTCTCAAAAACATGCATTAACTGTTCTTTGCACATTATACAGAAAATAATTCAATTTGATCATAAGTTTAAGGCACAGCTTGATTTCAAAAAGATGTAAAGAGAAGTTTCAAATCCATTCAAAACGCTAAGAATCTTAAAGCAACCTTTGATAATGTATGTAATTTGGCTGTGACCACGGTATTGTTACAGAAATATTCAATGTCTGTTTAACACGAAAAATAAAACAATTACTGCCTGAGAGGTTAAACTCAGGGAAAAACTCAGCTGGACTAGAAAATCCCCCGTCCTTCCTTCGCACTGGAAGATGACGTCAGCAGGCTGCGGCACCAGCGCTTCCTTTGCTGATGTGAAAGCGAGAGAAGCTACATGATGCGCTCTGTCCCCACTGCTGCCTCTCTGCTCATTTTAGCTTGGATTTATCCAAGCTATGCGCTCTATTTCCACATAGGAGAGACGGAGAAAAAATGCTTCATTGAAGAAATTCCAGACGAGACCATGGTCATCGGTAAGCTGCGGGCTCATCAGCTCGCTGTCCTAGCTAACTAGCAGCACTCGCTAACAGTTCGGTGCTGCAAAGATGCTGCGTCGACTCGATTCAGACTAATAAGAGAACGTAACGAATTCAGTTTTTCTGCAGACCCTTGCTGCTCCTGCTTCGCTCGGGTTTGTTTCATTTAAATGAACATCGATCCACCAGTCCATGTTTTCTACACTGAGGACACTATTATATCTGTTACATCATTCAAAATAGTAAATGATTGCTTAACACCAAGGTGCAAAAGGCAGAGAACAAAAGATGTGATTGTGATATGTCACGATGAAATGGTCCCTGTTGTGTGCACCATGCTGTGACAGTAGAATTCATGTGTTTTATTAAAAAGGTTTCTCACCAGGACTCCCAAGTATTTTACACCTGTTTATGATATCAGTGGTGTGAGGAGGTTTTGAAATAATCTGCATACTGCAAACACTTCACACTATTTGCACATAGCTAAACCAACTTGCTCTCTAAACAAATATTTAACTTACAACTCATTCTCTAACAGAGTTAACAAGGGTTACCCGTTTTAAGATATAAGAAACATTCCTAAAAAATAAAAAGGCATTGTAAAGACATTGAACTAAACCCAGTAAGCTTTGTGCGCATCAGTGAAGATTGTCAGAGGTACCGTTTTTGGTATTGATAATAGAGAAACCTGCTATTTATTTGGGAACATGATAAGGCAGGCATTTTGGGTATTTTTGATATTATTCTAATGTTAAGATATTTATATTTGGGCATGGACGGTTTAATCCAAGTGACATAAATGTGAGATTGAGTACAACGCAAGGAAGCAGCTGATCAAGGAAGTAAAAAATGCAAACAAGTGCCACAGAACAAAGATCCACATGAACATACTGTACACGCCAACAGTAGTGGGTGCAGTGAGAACATAGTTTCTCTTTAGAAAATGGATTTAATGTAACACTCGAGTGTGAATGTGTTTGTGGCATAGTTGGATCAAGACTGCGATGGATGATTTGGGAGATCAATTTGCTGTTGCAACATGAGGCCATTGGTTAGCAGAGGGTAGTTACTGAGAAGGAGCATCGACTTCATGTTCAGAAAATGTTCCCATGTCTCAGTGATTTGACCTGTCATACTTTAAAACATACATTTCCATTGTATGTTTTCAGAAACCTGCCATATTAATGTCAATATTTCAGCTTTTTCTCATTTACATTCGTGCAACTATTGCAGTTTTGTAAATGAGAAAAAGC